>ML804217.1:103742-154267 GCA_009831015.1 Picea engelmannii | reverse complement strand
TGAATATGAGTTTATTTGTAATCTTGTAATGCACATCGCTCCATTGGAAGTATTCCTATACTTGAAAGAGATTTTCTTTTTCAATCAAGTAGGATAGGGTAGAAGAATAAATGAATAAACAGAATAGTAAAGATAAAAATAAGTCCAGTTGTGAAAATCAGTTTAGTAGCGCAGCTAGACATGAGTTTTGCTTGAAAACCAGGCAACTAGTAGGAAAAATTCTTAATAAGCTTTGCATGTTGGTTCAATCTTGTATTTTGGTTTTTCAAATCAATTTTGTTCTATTCTTGTAGTGGAATATGTGGGATTCCTTAAGGCCTTCCTTCCAGTAGGTATTGGCCCAGCGAATTCAACACTCTCTCTGGGATCAAGATCAAGAGATATTTATAATGCCTTGGAACTTGTATGCTTCAATGACAGGTTTCCTTACTAATAGCAGTGGGGATGCATTAATGCCTATTGACTATCATATCCTATAGGTTACTCGATATCAATGCATTCATTCATTTCTGGCAGGATGCATTAAGGGTACCTTGATGCTCATTGACATCAATGGTGATTGATCTCGCATTAGTTAACGACATACATTAATGGTCAGTAATCCAATGATTTTTTTCCATGGTTGACGTCAACACATCCATTCACGTGGTAAGAATTCTACCACATATTCAAGTTTTATGAAGACTATATTATTTAATTATATCAAAAGTTGTGGCCTTTTCTACATCTTACAAATAAAAAGGGAATGATATTCTAGTTGCAATACCTTTACCTATAGCGTAATTTCTGTCTCTCTCTAGTAGTATTCATGGTTGTTATTTGGCATTGGTTCCAACAATATTTGTTACATATAACAAATGTGATCAACAAAACAGAGTTCATATTGAATTCAAAAAATAGATCATTTCATTAGATGTATATTTGCAGTAGAATCAATCTCCAACATCAGCTTATGGGTATTTGATTCCAATTGGCAATTTCAGATTACCACCATTCAACATTATCAACATGAAGAATTCTCGCAGCATTTCAATATTTTGATAGCCCTCTCCATTCAAACTCTATCATGATTCAAATATCATATCTCAGATAGATGCATGAGGACATGCATCATCCTCCATGTGGGGGAGAGAGAGTATTGAAGTATCAATGTCCTTCTATGGTTCCAGATGCAGGTGGATTTCACTCTATTCATATATCCTTCAAACAATCCTTAACGTACTCATTTTGGCCCAAGCATCCAAGCCCCCGGTACACATATTATTCTAATCATCATGATAGCAGAGATAGTATTCTCATGGATGATCTTAGCATGACATTTGCAAGCATAAGAGGTTGAATGAGAAAATTCTAACATATGGGTTTTGAGGAGAATATGATAAATTGTGTATTAGAGGGACAAAATTGTCAGAAAATGCATGAAAAGGGATGCATGGGCATGTTTTTAAAACTAATTTAATAAAAATTACCATTTTTTTTGTAAACAGTTGTAGCCATCTTTATGTAGCAGATGTGTAGTTTTGTATGGTTGCATGCATCATGAGACTAAATCATGACTTGGAGATGGTTTCAAATTAGCACCATATGATCATCCACCTATCAACCACAATTTCTAACATTTTCCAAATTTGCACTAATTTCCAAGCATGAAATTCAAATATGGAGATTGTATTTACAGTGGTAACAGACAACGGATTTGGGTAATCTTTTATAGTTCACAACAACTTTCTCATTCTTAGAAATTCTTATGTTCTTTTGACTCATGCACATCAGTTTCAAACCTCTCGCAGAATACAATTGATTACATGAATCCTACTTCAATGCACAATACCAATCATTAGCTCTAACAAATAAATTCAATCTTTTTTGGTATGGTTTAGAGCACATGGTTCTCAGGTTTCAATTTCTCATCGATCCAACAAAATCAGTAAACTGAGATAAAGGTAAGCTTGTATCTGCACTTGAAAATAAATGGAAAAATATTGTGTTCATACTGAAGAAATATGTCACCTGTGAAGGCAGGAATGGCTTGTTTTCCTTTTTATCATCTTCGCTTATTGATGAATTTTGTAAAAGGATACAAGTTAAATATGTTATTGTACCTGCTAAATAGTTTGAAGAAAATGGTGTTGAGTATTTAATGTAACCCTATGAATATGGAGCGGAGTTTATTTCATTATGGATTGGTCAATATTTTAGTTGAAGCTAAGTTGTAGGAATAGGAGGATACAAGGGTAGATTTTTTATCATGTCAAAGAAGGAAACTCGAAACGAAGAAGTATTAAGAAAAAGGAGAGGGAATCATCCAATGAGATTCCTGGAATAGAAAATTCAGATCTTGAGATAGAAAAGAAGGAAGATTCAAAGTTCAAGATGCCAAAGTAGAATTCAAAATAGAAGGTCGGGGTTTCAAGTCATGCAACTTCAAAACAAAAGGTAGAAAAGTGGTATGGAAAAGTTAGCAAGAAAGGATCTGTACTCAGAGATTGAATGTGGAAATCAAAGCATTAAAACATAAGTAGCATGCATCTTCACCAGGGATGGAATTGTTATTGGAAGCTTCAAAGCATGAATAAAACACAAAAAAATTAAGTTTTAAGTTTTGAAGGGATAAGATATTTCATTGCATGTGTATGCAACACCTTCCGTGTGGGGGAGATGTTGGGCTCTCAAAAAACACTTATTTTTTTCACTTTCATATTATTAACTTTCCTCCATAACCTATATTTCTTATCCAGTTCATATCATATTCTACCTTTTGTCATGATTATATTACTTAGCTACAGAATTAGTGCATTAAAAAATGCTTAATGTAAATTGTTCGTACTTGAGTAAATTTCTATTCTTTCTTATGCAAATTGTCTTAAATAATTATTATTTAATCACTTGCTACATAATCAAATTGCTACAAAATATTTGATTCTGTAGTTACTGAAATATATCTCTATCAGCCATTAAAATCGTTTTCTGCAGCAAATTTGTCCATCTACAGGAACACATTTAGCCTTTGACTAAGCCATGCCATCTGTAAGGTTCCAAAAGTTTCCACGAAGCTCATCCACCTGTAAGGTACCAAAAATTTCCATGGAGATCTTCCATCTCAGAGCAAAAGCAAAGTCAAATAGTTTATGAAAATCCACGCAAGAATAGAGAGATTATTGTTCGGGTTCAATTGTGAGCATATAAAGGAAAATATTGAAATTGGCCACATGGGTTTTGTGCAAGACGAGGCCATTTAGGTTCCTTGCAAATGGTTTCCTAAAATTATGAAGGATATGGGAGATATGATTTATTCTTTAAACTGATATTTCCCATAATTGTTGTTACGGATGGGTTTGAGATTTGTGTAGCTTGGATCTATGAGATTTCATTTGTATTGTATAAATATATATAATTAGACCTTCACGGGACATGTGGATCATCACTCTTTGTTAGTGAATTGTTGTAAACACATTGGTTGTTGATACAAAGCTTTGGTTAATGTTCATTCGCATAAGTTGTTAGTTCTATGTTTGCAAAGAGTTTAGTTTATACAATTTCAGCAAATAGCGTCTTCTAAGCCAGAAGGGCCACCTAAGGAGGAGCATGCTATTTCATTTGTTTTATCAGCATTGGTATTTGGTTTTCATTTATGTATTTGTGTGAGTTTTGAATTCTGTCATTTTCTTTCTACAAATTTATTCATTATTGTTTACATAGAGATAACTAATGTGGAAGCTCTCAATTGAATAAATGAATGTTATGGTTACAGAAAATTATATTGATGGATGATTGAAAGAACATTGTAGCATTCTGGTACATTGGTAGTATTAAACATTAGAATTATCTTTGTGTTCATTCAACTATGTTTTCACATTATTAAGCATTACTATGTTATTTCTGCAACTAAGCAAAACTTTGTTTCTGCAGTTGAATCAGTGAACAATTTACTTTCCTTTTGCATAAGTAGTCATTTAGGGATAGATTGAAAGCTAAGTCCTACATATATTTTTCATGCACTTCATCATTTTACGATCCCCATGTTGGTAACTTAATTTAGTAGAGTTCACCTATAGGACTAAGTGACACTTACATTACTTATTTCAACAAGGACATCATATTTTCCAAGAGTAGCCAATAGACCAATCTTGCATATCTTTCATAAGGATAGTGAGAAATGAGGAGTTATTGTTGGTTGTTGCACTCCTAATAACATCAAATGAAAAATATATAACTTAAAATACTACATTGGTTACATGGAGAAATATTCAACCATTAATATTGAGTAGTGTTTATGATTGACTAGATTTCCATTATGTTGTCAGCTATTTGATGTGTGTAGGTCACCCCCAAGAACATTATTTGCAGTCTGGAGAAGAACAGAGGAAGAGATTTTCTTTTTACAGGGTAGAGGACAAAGGCTTGGTAGCCTCCAAAAGAAAGAGAGATTGCACAAGGGAAAAAGGAACATGTTTGGAAACCTTGTTGGAGATAGAGAACTTTGTACAAACCAGAGAGTAGAGATTAGAAGTTGACTCAACATAGTATTTGTGTTGGTAAAGTGAGTGGGATATAATTCCCTTGATTATGGATCAAATTGTATCAGATTAGTTGAATCCTTGACTGAGACACTTCTTTCAGAATTTTGAACAATAGTATAGACCGCAACATGGGTAAAGCAACCAAAGATAAGTTGGAAGACTTCAGAGTTAGCAATGCCAAGCTTTGAGAGGAAAATGAGAGCTTGAAGGCATAGTTTAAGATGTTTAACCTAATGATGGAAGATATGGAGAAGCACATGGAGATCTCTTCCCAATTTTTTCATTACTAAAGAAGAAGTTTAAATAAGGCCAAGACTCCCTCATAGAAGTCAAAACAAATTGGGACAAGCACAGGGTGCATCTTGTGTACCTTGGTCAGAAGGTCATCCAAATGGAAAACTAGCAGGAGGATAGGCTTAGGAAGATGATGATGCAAGTACAACAAGATTTGGAAGAGAATGATAAGGCCTTGGCAAGGCTTCAAGCAGTTTTCTAATAGAATAGAGGAGCGGGGAAGCCTTCCATTATCACTATAGATGATAGCACCATGACTGAGACCATTTCGGTAAGATCATCGTCTATATCCAATCCTCAATATCAACTTGGTATATTTGAGAAGCATACCATGTGTATTGGCTCTAAAATTATAAGGAAAATTGGATTGATGGACAAGGTCTAGGAAATATGAGACAAGCCATAAATACCCCCATTGTAGGCACACCCCAGGCCAAGCATGAAGGCTTAGACTTTGATGGTAGAAGTGAAACTTCCATCACCATGAAGAAAACCATTTTCATAAAGGAAATCAACATGTTGGAATTGGATTTCTCATCAGGAGAAGGACCAATAGTATTGAGTGAATGTGTCAACTCACCACTACCTCATCCTTGTGGTAAATTGAAGGACAGATTGCAAACTTAGTCCACACATGCACTCAAAGACAACAACAAACCAATCAGAGAAAGCAAGAAGAAGAAGGGGACCAGGAGGTCCACATAAAACAAGAAATTTGTTGTTTGTCACTGCTACAAGAAGAGAGGCCATACCATAGACAACTATTGGTACGTAGTGACTTGTTCACATTGTGGAAGGAAAGGCCATCTTTAGGCATCTTGCTGGAATAAGCAAGCCATTTTCCACAAGCCTCATTTTTTTCAGAACTTGATTTAAGTAGACCCCTAAATGATACTCTCCTTCATTGTATTATTTATTGTTGACTGATTATGGTGAACCAAAATTTTATGAAGAGGCAATACATGTAGACACTAAAAATAAGTGGGAGCAAGGAATGAAAGAAGAAATGGATTCCTTGGTAAATAACTAGACTTGGGACTTGGTTTAGTTGCATGCAGGAAAAAGAGCATTGCAAAATAAATGGGTTTACAAGTTGAAGGAATAAGATGGAAGAAAAAAGTCGTAGAAGGCTAGACTTGTTGTAAAGGGGTTTGAACAAAAGAAAGGTATATTTTTTGATGAAATATTTTCTCCTATTGTTAAGATGACTTCAAATAGGACTATTTTAAGTCTTGTGGCAGTAGAATACTTGCATCTTGAACAGTTAGATGTAAAAACAACTTTTCTCCATGGGGATTTGGATTAAGAGATTTATATGCAGCAGCCACAGGGATATGAGGTCGAAGGAAAAGAAAATTTGGTATGCAAGTTGAAGAATAGCTTCTATGGCCTAAAGAAATATCCAAGGCAATGTTATTTAAAGTTTGACAAGTTTATGACAGAACAAGGTGATAGTAGATGTCATTCTGATCACTGTGTTTATTTTAAAACGATAGAAAATGGAAGCTATATTATCTTGCTAGTGTATGTAGATGGCATGCATGTTGCAGGGTCTAATATGCAGGATATAAATGTGCTCAAGAAGAAATTAGCTAATTCATTTTCGATGAAGGATTTGGGTGTTGCAAATAAAATTCTTGGAATGAGAATAACAAGAGACAAGAAAAAACACAAATTGACATTGTCTCAGGGTGAGTACATAGAGAAGGTGTTGGAGAGGTTTAGAATGCAGAATGAAAAACCAATTAGTACACCTTTGGCCAGCCATTTCAAATTAACTAAGGAAATGTGTCCCAAGACATGGGAGGAGATAGAATACATGTCCAGGGTCCCTTATTCATCAGCAGTTGGCAACTTATTGTATGTGATGGTTTGCACAAGACCAAATATTGCACATGGAGTGGGAGTTGTGAGAAGGTATATGAACAATCCAGGTAAAGAAAATCGAGAGGCAGTAAAGTGGATTCTCATTTATTTGAGAGGTACTTCTACTCATGAACTATGTTTTAGAGGTTCAGACACTGTTCTACGGGGATATGTTGATTCAGATATGGCAGGGGATAAAGATAGTAGGAGGAGCACCACGGGGTATGTTTTTACTGTAGGTGGAACAACAGTAAGTTGGATTTCAAAACTACAAAAGGTTGTTGCACTTTCAACAACAGAAGCAAAGTATGTTGTTACTACATAGGCTAGTAAAGAAATGATTTGGTTACATAGGTTTATGGAGGAATTGGGAAAGAAGTAGGAGAATATTGGGTTGTACTATGACAGTGAGAGTGCCATTCATCTTGCAAAGAAATCAGCCTTCCATTCAAAGACTAAGCATATACAACTCAGGTTCCATTTCATATAATCTTTCATGAAAGATGGACATTTGAAGTTGGAAAAGATACATACTAGCCAGAATCCTGCAGACATGTTAACAAAGGGAGTAAACAAGGAGAAAATGAGTTCCTTCTTAGTTTCAATTGGTATTCAAGCATGAAGGTGAAGATGAGAAATTTTCCAGGTCCAACAAGGATCATAGTCCAGCAAATACAACAATAGTGGAGTTGTTGTGATCAGTCTCCAAGTGGGAGATTGTTGGTTGTGGAGATTGTTTATCTTCTTGATTCAAAGGTATTTTTTTATACCCCATGAATATTATACACACCTCCATGCAGGGGGGGCTTTCCCCCCCTACAGGGTCTAGGGGAAAGTGGGCCTCCGATGGAAAAAATTTCTTGTAAATGTATATTGTAATTTCATAGTAAATCTCGACCGTTGATTATAAGGTTGTATATATGATGGTAGAAGTTATGTTAGGGTTGTTTTCCCTAGAAGGAAACCCTCTTTTATGAGGGAATTGTATTGTGACTAGTATCATTGCGAATATGGTATTTTGAGAGAGGAGATTGTGAGAGAAACAAAAGGAAGTTGCAGCAGGTGTGTTGTAGGTTGTATCCCTTCATTTTGTTGGATAGTAAAAAGGAAGGACCTGGTAATTTCTCTGGTGGATGTCTCCCACTCTGGGTGAACCACGTATATTTGTGTCTCTATTGTATTCTGTATCTTTTGTTTTTTATTTCTACATTTGTTTTATTTTATTGCTTCGCGATGTTGTTTTTTCTAACATAGTATGCCTCTCCAATCCAAGAGGCAGAATTCATACAAGGAGAGATAGCATCTTAAGAAGTCTACATTACCAACAAGATAGAAAACAGGTTGATGATGAGGGAAAACACATTCCAATGGTTGTTTTCAATATTTTTTCTAAATAGCCCCTTCTTGGATATGCATCGAAGAGTAGTGAACGAAGGTCAATGACCTTAGGGGTGTTTTGAGAACTTTGGAAGTGATTCTAAGCATGTGCAAGCACTGAAGGGTTGTTTCCATGATGAGAAGAAATTGATCCTAGAAGAGGAATGCAACCACACTTCCCTTGAGGAGTTGTTGTGTGATGGTATCATGTAGAGGTCACACTTAGAAAGAATGTCAGCATTCGACTTGGCTTCGTTGGTAGCCAAGATGGACTGTCTCCAAGATAGAGAGGGAGATGGGAATGGATGTTGAGTCTAGAGTTCGAATTTGGAGATTGATCATAGATGAGAGTTAGTGAGAATATATTTGCATTGAGGGAACAATCGAGATAGGACCAGAGACAGAGCCATAGATAAGGACCAGAGCCACGATCCAGATCCAGATACAGAGTTAGAATTGTTGACAAGAGCTAGAGTCAGAGGCACATTCCAAAGAAGCAAGCATAAATACACTAATCCATATTGGTTTCCTTGAGCCTTTGGAGACAAAAAGGCCTCTCAATGGGGAGGTGTGATCTGAAATGGATCTGAACCAAAGAATAGGATTAATACTTAATACCTATAAAGAAATTTGGAAATTGACGATGGTTAGCAAAATTTGTAAAGAAATGTAAATGTGAAAGTCTAATAAGACAAAAATGACAATGTGAGAGGAAAATAGAGAATAAAATGTAATTAAAAAAATTGAAAAGGAGAGAAGGCTAAGGAATGGGGAGTGAAGGGACATTGTTGTTGGCCTTCCCCTACCCCCATCTCTCCCTATTTCATCATGCAATTTCACTCCCAATGGGATTTTTGGCCAATGGAGGAAGATGATAGAGAGTCAAGAGTTTATTGTACCATAGATTGTCGAAATCAAATACTAAGCCCCCATTCAAAGCTGGTTTTCCCATTTTGGTTTCCTGGGTAAAATATTTGTCTTATCATGTGTTTAAATTATCATATGATATTGGATATTTCCATGTGCCTGTGAAGATAAATTTACGTGTGAATTCATTGTGTTGTGCATAATTTTGGTGCTTCCTTCATTGTTGTGATAAGATATGGATTATGTGTGTTTTAATGTTGCCTGCAATTAAATATCTAAAGGAAATGAAGAACTAGCTACTATATTCTTGTTGGCAACACTTATAAATTCCTTCCCATTCATTTTCTAAGAACACCAACAAATCTATATTGCCCATCGTTGGATTCATCTCGACATTGAAGATGGATGGTTGTAATTAAATAGGTGTTGCAATTATTTAGCAGAGTTTCCATTTTGGAGAATTCCTCTCATCTCTCATAGGAAATTGGGTGTATTTATCTCTCTGGGACATTTCTCATTGCATGGACCATCCATTAATTACCTAAGCACTTCAATATTCTACCTAGGGTGAATTAAAGATTGTTAGGGAGAATTTCTTGATGCTTGGGAAATTATAATCATTGTTGGGGTGAATTTCTTGATTCTTGGGAATTCGTAAACATTGTTGGGGCCAATTTAAGATTGTTTGGTAGAATTTAAGATTGTTTGGTAGAATTTAAGATTGCTAGAGAGAATTTATTGATGCTTGGGTGATTCTAAACATTGTTGGATGGATTTAAGATTGTTGATGTCGAATTTTTGTATGATTGGACATTTTTAAACATTGTTGGGAGAAATTTATCCTACCTAGTGAATGAACAGTCCTCTGGAATGTTTTTCTCTCATATATATGATCATACAACGTTTGTGCATGGTCTTACAGGTCGTACACAGTAATTGATAGTTCCACCATTTTCATATTGATGTGGATGCACCATGGAAGAATGTATCATGTCTGGGAGTCTATGAGAATGGGGCTTATGGTACTCTATGGGTGATTCAAAACTACTTTATATTTTTTATTATAGTGATAATCACCTCATTTATTATGGAGTGTGGTTTTTCTATAATATATAGTCAATGCAATTCTTCCAATGAAGGAGATTCTAGAATAAATCCAAAGAACGAATTTTAGGGCTCATCCTCATATTCCCTCTTTGTCAAGTACTTTCTTGAACCGAGCAATTTTAAATAATTAGAAACAAAATGCCATGTTATTAAATTTACTGTTGAGGAAAAAATTCATGTTTTTGCATTGGAATTCTACATCGAATGACCAAGGAATATTGTACAAGGATTTCTGAACTTTCAAGTAATAGTTCTTACATTACGTATTTCAACAGGGAAATTAGATTTGCAAAGAGAAGACAATAGACCAATATCACATATCTTTCATAAGACTAATGAGCAGTGAGGGGTTATTATTGATTGTTGCACTCCTAATAGCATCAAATGCAGAAGCTAAAACTCAAAATACTCCATTGGTTACATGGAGAAAGAGTTATCCATTAATCTTGAGTTGTGTTTACTATTGACTCGATTGTCATTATGTTACCAACTATTTGATGTGTGTAGGTCACACCCAAGAACGGGGTTTACAGTCAGGAGAAGAATAGAGGAAGAGATTTTCTTATACAAGGCAGATGACAGAGCCTTGGTAGCCTCCAAAAGATAGAGAGATTGCACAGGGAAAAAGGGAACAATCTTGGAAACCTTGTTGGAGATAGAGCACTATGCACAAACCTGAGAGCAGGGCTTAAAAGTTAATTCCACAAAATGTCCATGTCGGTAAAGAGAGTGGGCTATAAGTACCTTGATTATGAATCATGGAGTGCCCAAGGAAATTTTTTCTAATAGAGATCCCAAGTTCACATCAATTTTTTGGAAGGGGTTGTTTAAAGGATTTGGGACAAATTTGAATTTCAGTACAACATATCACCCAGAGTTAGATGGGAAAACTGAGAGGACTAACAGAATAATTAAGGATGTTCTAAGTATGCATGTAATGGACCAGCCATCCAAGTGGGAATATTGTATTCACTTGATTGAATTTTCTTACAATAATGGGTACCAGGATAACCCAGTGAGCTAGGATAACCCAGGAGATAGAGAAGTTATTGGGCCATAATTGATAAGGTGAATGGAAGAGCAGATGGTAAATATCACGTAGAATTTAAAGGTTGCACACAATAGTAAAAACGTGCTATGCATATAAAAACAAAACATACAGGGAATTCAAAGTGGGTGAGCATGTGTTTTTAAAAGGAAAAGCTAAAAGAAGCTCACTAAGATTGGGAAGTTTCCCAAAGTTGGCAGTGAGATATTATGGTCCATTTGAATTCTTAGAGAAGATATACCCAATTACATATAACATGCTTTCATTACCTACATCCATGAGAATTCATAATGTGTTTCATGTGTCTTTATTGAAGAAATGCATGCTTGATCCTAACCATGTAATTCATTCGAGTGTGATCCAGGTGGAACGCGAAGGGGAATTTCAAGTGGAACCAATGTGCATCTTGGACCAAAAAGTCAAAGGTATTAGGAACAAATATATCGACCTGGTAAAGGTTCAATGGACCTGATACAGTCATAAATACATTACGTGGAGACCATGTTGGCAGAGCACTGGCAAAGTTTTTGCAATTTTTGAAGAAAATTGAATGTGCATTTGTATATAAGTATGAAAGGATTCATTTTGGTAGCTAGAGTTCCTTGAACCACATCTTGAATATTCCTATCAAACCTGCATTTGATCCTTGGAAGGGGAGTGGTATATCCTGAGCGACTACGGTTTAGAGAAGGGGGTACATTTCCTTAGGTTGTGCAGGTTGAGGGGAACAAGATATTTATGGTTGGAATTGTTGTGGGAGTTGTGAACTTGCAAAAATACTAAGTATTATGATGTAATTTTCTTGTACATGTACACTGGTATGGTGTTGTGCACCGAGGATGATGCAATTTGTAAGTGGGGGGGACATAACATCCCCATTTTCAATCCCTAGATTAGTGATATTTAATGTAAATATAATGTATGGTCATGGGCCTGAATATGTAGTATGTAAACATTGTATATCATGATAATAAAATAGAATGTGATTTATGTTGCAAATGGACATGGACAAAGTCACGAGGGATAATTTTTCCACAAGAGAGGAGGGATCTAAAGGGAATTTGTTTTTCATTCATGTGCCTTAAATCCAAAAAAGCAAACCATGCCTAAATTATTGTTTTGAGTGAACCTTTTAATTTTTCTCTTGAGTGTATGAGAGCCCAATCATTGAATACATGTAAGAGGGTAGGTATGAGGAGTCACATCCCATAGTTATTAGGAGCATGGGGATGAAGTACAATCAACATTGGGGAGAGTGAGAGTCAACTGGCTTGGGAGGAAAGGAAATTTGTATGGGAGAAGAGAGAATTTTTTACAGAGTTTTTAGGACACCGAGAGGGATCTGAGTGCTAGAATTGGAAGATATCCATAGTGGGTTTTGTGGGAAGCTTGTGGGAGACATAAAATGCATGAATCAACATGTTGTTAGGTTTGTAGAGTGGATTTTTCTATGCAGGGAAAATGATTTTCTGCTGAGAGTTTCATGTTGCATTTGTAATTCCCTGGAGTTCCCAACAAGAGATATTCCTAGAAAAACTGTGTTGGAACCCTAGAGGGAAGGGGGATATCCTGAGGGACCGTGCAGTATAGAAGGGGATCCCATTCCTTGGTTTGTGTAAGTTGTGGGGAAGAGAGTTGATGGATTGGGATGGTTGTAGGAAAATAGTTGTTGTAAGTGGACAATAGACACCCTTAGGAGACACCCTTTCTTGTGGATTCCTAGCCCCAACTCGGGGGTGACTTGTTGTTTATATTTGGAGCAACAATTATATGGTTGGGTGGAATGTGCATCTTATGTATATGGTTGCACATTTGATTTAAAAGATGAGTATTTTATCTATGTTCAATGTTTTATTTATAGGTTTATATTGTTGTGCATAAACTCTGTGTTTTTTTTATAAATTACATGTTGTTATGTGTATGTTAATTAGTTGCATTCATGCTCATTGGAATTTTTGGTATATGCATGGGATTTTTTATTCTTGTCGCATTTTTTTAATCTAATGGTATCAGAAAAAGAAAATTTTAAATTGTTGGGTTTGGTAGTGGGGAACGTTACAATGAAAGGAAACATACATGTTCAACCCACATCCATGGTTTATTATGCTTAGCATGTGCTCCAAACATGGAAGAATTATATCGGTTAAACCCTTTAAACTATTGTAACATCAAGTCATGATGATTCATCACACTTCTCCTAGAATCATTCAGTCGAACGGTTGACCTACATTTGGAAACAGTCGGTTGGGAAATTAGCCAAATCTCTACATTAATAGGTCGAGTAGTCGACAAGTCTATTGGTTAGAAAGTCGACCAGTAATCGAAGATAGTCATTCGGTGGATTGACCAGTCAAGCACTTGACTATGAGTTGGACGCATGGATGGTCAATTCAAGCATCCTTGTCGAGCCGACTTGATAATGTGGAATTGACGGAGTCAACTCTAAAAAATGACATGTATATGTGGACAAGAACCTCCTGATTTCAAGGAAGTTGGTTAGATATTGAAGCTATAAATAGCAGACCATATGGGTCATTATCATCAAGAGGATCAAGCAATCAAGTGATATCATTGTTGTGTACAAGATGTCCAATATGCAGTGTGATGTTCTGATCATAGTGCATTGTGCTTAAGTGTTTTAATGGTGTCTTTAGACACCACCTTTTTTGTCTTCGAAATTATATTTTCTCTTTGATTATTTGCAGTGCTATTTTTCTGATTTGTATTAGGTTCCACCCTATTCCCCAACATGGTATCAGAGTCGATGGTTTGAAACTTCACGTTTTATCTGAAAACCTTATTGAGTCTGATTTCTTATGTGATTGACTCTAGGCCAGTGGTCCAGTGGTTTACCAATTGGAACTTCTTGAAACATAATTGTTTTGTTTAGATATCAAATATGGATTCAAAGATTGTTCTTGTAATTCTGAACGGATCAAATTATGTAGTATGGACACCATACATGGAAACCCTACCGAAGAGTAAAGGACTATGATAGTATACGAAGATTATGATTCCATATCCAACAGAAGATCATGCGAAGCTCATTATTGATGGAAAGAAGGATGAGGTTGTTGGGGTCATCACGACCTATATCTCACAGGTGATTCATTTTCACCTCAGTGGAATCGAATTCCCTGATCAACTCTAGAAGAAGATGAATTTGTTGTTCGATAGATTCAATGAAAGCCACATCATATAGTTGGAGAAAGAGTTGATCTCTCTTGATTCTCATTATTTCGACATAATAGAGGACTATCTGGCATGTGTAAAGGAACTCTAGTTGAAATTGGGTGAATTTGGAAAGAATTATCAGAAGAAAGAAAGACAAATCATCAAGCTGGTCCTAATGAATTTGAGAACACCATTCAATGTGTTTGTTTCGACTTTCCACACCAACTAGTAGGAAAGCAAGGAAGATGGTAAGGATTACACCTTTGAATATTTATGTGGTCTCTTGATTATCGATCAACACATACTACTTGAAGAAGGAAAGATTGGTGGTAAACATCATGCCCACTTTCTCAATGGAAAGAGCAAGTTGAATCATAGGCAAAGAGGACAATTCGATACACCTACACAGAGACTTGGATGCCTCGACTAGAAACCTAAATGGAAAATAGATGCACCTTGTCAAATTCAAAAGAATAAGACATGTCAATACTATGGAAATACTGGACACGTGGAGAAGGTCTGCTACAAGAAGATAAATGATTTAGAGGAGAAGGTTAAACGCCTTGAAGGAGACATGTTTGTTGTTCGTCGACCCATTGATAATGTCACCTTCCAAGTTGAAAATTCTCAAGTCTTGTTGTCTCGTTCTACGCAGAATGAATGGGTAGTTGACTTTGGGTGCACTCATCATATGTCTAAGGATGATTCCTTGTTCACATCCTTGAATGAAGTCGAGGAGAGGAAGATTTATGTTGTCGATGATTTTTCTCTCGATATTGTTGGTCAGGGTGATGTTTCCTGTCAACATGGGAAAAATTATTGACATTTATCATGTGATAAATCTTAGTGCCAACTTGTCATCTATTCCTCAGTTAACACAGGCAGGTAAGATTGTAGACTTTTGGCCATATCGGTTCTTTGTTCGATATTTGAAGAAAGGTAAATTGATTATCATCGGAGGGTTTCTCGACCTGAAAGACAATCCATATAGATTCTATGACATGACTTGACCTAACATCAAACCGACTGTGCTTGTTTCTCACACTGATGAGCGAAGTCAAACTTGGCATGAACGACTCAAACACCTAAATTTTTTAAGTCTACAGTTGATGGAAACTCAAAACATGTTTGTTGGTCTACCTAAAGTGTTTCCCCCTGAAGGAGTCTGTAAATGCTATATGCTTGGAAAACATCATCATACACCTTTTGACTCTAGCAAAGCATGGTGAGAAATAAACCTATTAGAGATGATTCACAATTATGTTTGTTGCATCAATTTACCTTCCCTAGCATGTGCAAGGTATATATTAACTTTATTGATGATCTCTCTCATGTCACTTGGGTCTATTTTATGAAGAATAAGAATCTTGTCTTTGGAAAGTTCAAAGAATTTACAGCCTTTGCTAAAAATCAATGTGGTCAACCCATCAAGTCCTTGACATCATACAATGGTAGTGAGTATGTAAGTCGACCTTTTGAAGAATACCTTATTCAATCTGGTATTGACTGGAATCGGTCGGTTCCTCACACACCTCAGTAGAATGGCATTGCAAAATGCAAGAATTAGATGTTAGTTGAAATGGCTAGATGTCTTCTGCAGGCCAAAGATCTGCTTCCTCGCTTCTAGGCTAAAGTTGTATATTGTGAAAACTATCTGCTCAATCACATCTCGACTCAAGTTTTTCCTTTAATGAATCCAATCGAACGATGGTGTGGAAAGAATCCTTCGGTCAACCACCTCTAAGTGTTTGGATCTGTTGCCCGGGATCACATTTTCGATGATTTCATAAACAAGTTGGATGCAAAGATTCATGCTTGCATCATGATGGGATAATATGAAGATTCTAAGGCCTGTAGATTTTTTTATCATGTCACACAGAAAATAATTACTAGAGGAAATGTATGGTTTGATGAGAAGTCTCTTGGAATCAATTTGATGAATTCCTCCTCTTAATTACTGCAAGATGATCAGTTTGATGTTGTTACCGACTATGGTTCTCCCGTTCCATTTTTCAATCCACCAACTGGATAGTCAAATTTTGTTCATGTTTTGAGTAAATCGTTGACCTCTGAGTTGATTAGTCCGTTGATATCTGTTTCAAATGGTTCACCATCTTCGTCGACTGAAATTTTTCTAACTTTTGATCGACCTTCTATAGTGAACAATAGTTCACATGTTTCTTGTCTACCCAGACTGGCTGTCAAGAAAATTGAAGCTATCAGACCTGATGTCGGAGATATTTCCTTTGGACGACAAACTCGAAGTCAAAAGAAACATTACATTGTTGCATTAATGACTCGTGTACTTGAAAATTTTGATCATGTTTCTGAATCGTATGTTCAAGGATGACTTGAATGGGAACGGGCTATGCAGACAAAAATTGATTCTTTTTCGAAGAATCACACTTGGGACGTAGTTTCTCGAACGTAAGGAAAGGATGTTGTGAAGTGTCGATGGGTCTACATGACCAAATTTACCTCTGAATGTGTTTTTGAATGACATAAATCTCTCTTGGTTACGAAGGGAATTTCTCAACAAGAAGATATAGACTACATTGAGACATTTTCTCTTGTTGCATATATGAAATCTGTTCGACTGATTCTTTCCCTTGTTGCTCATTTTGGATGGAAAATCCATCATATGGATGTGAAGAGTGTTTTTCTTCATGGAGACCTATCTGGAAAAAAATTCATGGAATAGCCTCCTATTTTTGTGCCAGATTCTAAAATGGTTTGTCGACTTAAGAATTCTCTTTATATTTTGAAGAAAGCTCCCCGGGCTTGGTATGCTAAGATTGATAGTTTCTTTCTTCGACTTGGTTTCAAACGTTGTGAATCTGATCACAGCTTGTATGTACTCCATACCAATGGAGACACTTTTATTGTTGTTGTACATGCTGATGACCTTGTCATTATTAGAAATAACACTGATCTCATTCTTATATTGAAGAAACAACTTGTTGACTCCTTTTACATGATATATCTTGGTACTCTACATTATTTTTTGGGTGTTCAAGTATTACCACTGTGTGATGTTTCTTCATTTATCAATATAAATATGTAATGGATCTTTTGACACATTTTAATATGGTTTATTGTAAGCCATGTGCTACTCCTTTTCAATATGGAATAAATCTCACCAAAAATTATCAAACTCCCACAGTCGATGTTGCACTTTATCTACAACTTGTCGGCATTCTTATTTATCTTACTCATAGTCGACTTGACATTTCCTTTGTTGTTAGTGTTTTTTCTCAATTTATGCAAGACCTCAGAGAAAGACAGTAGAAATAAGTCAAATTAATTGTTTGTTATCTCAAGGGCATCGCTCATTTTGATATCAATTATTATCGAAGTTCAGATTCATTGGTCAGCTTCACCGAATCTGACTGGGTTCGCGATAGTGATGATTGGAAGTCCACTTCTGGATATGTGTTTCACCTCAACATTGGGTCATTGGTGTGGTCATGAAAGAAACAAAATATAGTCTCCTTTTCAACTACAGCAGCATAATATCATGGCATCGTTTAGGCAGGTTCAGAGGCAGTTTGGATCCGCAAACTTCTAGGTGAACTTGGATTTCCTTTTCAGACCTCGACTATAATCTGCTATGACAAACAAAGTGGCATACAGTTTGTTGATAACCCTATTTCCCACAGTAAGATGAAGCATGTTGAGCTCCATTCTCACTATGGTATGGTATAGGTTTGATGTACATGGTTGATGTACATGGTATGGTACAAGTTCTGGTTGATGTACATGTTTGATGTACATGGTTTGGTGATGGTTTTGGTATCCATGTGAGTGGATCTGTGTATAGTTGGTTGATGATGGTATATCAGTGACAGAGACAATGACAGGTTGGATTATTGGTTGATCATAAGTGATAGGTTGATGTGACAGTGGTAGTCAGAGGTTGATGTGACAGTGACAGTGACAGGTTGGTTGATGTGGACAGTGACAGGTTGGTTTATGTATTGGTGACATTGGTAGTGACAGTATTAGTGGTAGTGATAGTGAGTATACACTTATATTTCAGGGCGACATGACAGGGCAAGGAAAGGGGGTTGTAGCCTCCTTTTGGTTGGTGTCGGAGAACTCGAGGAGTTGGTGCTTCCTTCACGTTGGTTCATGTAAATCAGGGGGTCATAGCCTCCTTCCCATTGGTGTCGGAGAACTTAGGGAGTTGGTGCTTCCTTCAGGTTGGTGCATGTAAATCAGGGGGTTGGTTCCTCCTTCCAGTTGGTGTTGCAGAATTTGGAAGTTATTGTTTCCTATGAATGTATTCTTGATATATATAAGAAATCATTTCATGGTTTTCTCGCATTTGGGTTTCCACGTAAATTTTGGTGTACTGTGTATCTTTGGTTACTTGTTATGCACCGTTGATTTATACTATTGATGATATATTGAATGCTAATGATAAATTGTTGAATATCGTTGATAAAGTTGAAGGTTATATATATATATATATTGTGGTAAAAAGAGCTCATACTAATTCACCCCCCCTCTCAGTATTCCAACAATTGGTATCAGAGCAGATCCTTCAAGAAACAGACTAACCACTCGAAGGAAGATCATGGAGATCAATAGTTTGTATAGGAATGGAATACCACAGTTTGATGGTCAGATTAGTTTGAAGTATGAGATGTGGAGCACAAGAATGAAAACGGTTTTAGAGGCACAGGGGTATGATGTTTGGTACTTAGTTGTTACAGGATACACCGCTACAAAGAGACCTCTGAAGACTTCAACTAAGAAGGAATTGAAAAGGAATAATAAAATAGCAATGGATTTCATTCTTGAAGGATTATGTGATTCAGTTAAAGTCAAATTGGGACAGTGATCATCAGCCAAAGAGTTTTGGGATAAGCTACATAACCTATACTTTAAGGAATTCCATTCTATTGTAGATCTAGAGCATGATAATCATAATAAAGAATATGCTAAAGTCGAACAAGAAGAAAGATATTCATCATGTCAAACAGATTCAGAAGAAGAAGATTGTGAAGAAGTCATAGTAGATCTTGAAGCAAAACTACTCGGTGCGTTATATTAACAAAAGAAAGAAAGAGAAGAAAACAAGTTAGTCATGAAAGAATTGATCGAGCTAAAGGAAGGTGTTCAAAGTCCTGAAGAATTCCAAATAGAAGAAGCCATAAGGATTGAAGAAACAAATAAAAGTCTTCTAGAAGGGAAGCAGTGTCTAGAAGCTGAAATTGCATCACTAAGAAAGGAAGCAGAGTAGAAAGAAGAACTTACGGAAAACAAGCTTGAAGAAAAATCCAGTAAATAAGAAAGAAAACTCGAAGAAGAAACCATCTCCTTGAAGATTCAAATTAAGGAAGCAAAGAGAACAGAAGAAGTAATGAAGATATAGATGAAAAAGAAGGAAGAATATTGTGAGAAGCTTGAAGAAGAAGTCATATCATTGAGGATTGAAGTTGACAGACTCAATAAGAAATTGAAGAACTCTCTAGTACTAGACAAAACAAGTTTTGGATGCATTGGTGATACCTAATAAAAAGAAGATTCAAACCACAACGAAATTATTGAAGAAAATAGAAACCCCACATAGCCAGTTGAAGAGAAGTGTTTGAGGTTGCCAGAAAGGAAGAGCAAAGAAAAGGATAAGAGTTATGCAGAAGTACTCAAAGGAATAAATCATGTTTAGCAAGAATCAAAGAAGAATTAGTATAATAGAGATACATCTTCAAGGAGACCTTCCACATTCAGGCAGCAAAGAAGCTTCAATCGTGGTGAAGGAAATAACAGAAAAGAAGATCATGATCAATTGAGGCATGAATTCAGAAGGACTACGTCGCAAAGAAGATCATTCACTCCCAGGTATGAAAGCTTTTTTTATGGTCATTGTTTTATTTGTACTAACTTTGGACATAAGGTTGTAGATTGCAGAGCATATGGAAGAAATGTTCAGACAAGAAATACCTACGTGGCTCCCCATAACATTTAATGTTACAAATTCCTCAATTATGGTCACATAGCTTGGAATTGTAGAAGCATGATATACCCCTCCATGAAAGAAAATATCGATGTCAGATACACAAAGGGTTGGAGAAGGAAAGAAGGACAAGAAGAGTAGGTGAATAAAGAACAGGGCCCAGAGACCATAGGATTTGTAGTAGTGCGAGAAAGAGAATAAGAGCAGATGAATAAAGAACAAGCCCAAGAGATTGTACTCTCATTAATTAGAGTGCAAGATCATAATGAATCCACATGAAAAAAGGAAGAAGTCATAGTTTAGAAAGATTATGAGTCTACAGACGAAGAGGAAGATTACTTCACATCAGAGCGGGTATTTTTCTGAGCTATCTGGCTTGGAAACTCCTAGTAAATATGAATATTGAATGGGGGGAGTCTAAGAAACAGCTATACATATCACAGAACTATCTTTCAAGCAGTTTGAAGTGTGTTCAGAGATAGATGCATAGCAGTCGGATAGTAGAAGTATAAAATGACAAATTGATCGATTAAGAAGCAGTGTTCCCATGCAAGTATCAGTTGGCAGTTACACAGGAAGAGGTTCATGATTATATTCCACGCATGTATTCAAGCAAGGATATATTTAGTACAGGTTGTTCTAGACATGTAGAATCTGATTTGCATATAGAGAAGACCAGTGGACACATTTGATTCAGTTTGAAGAGCAAGAATACGTTATGATCAGTTATTGCATATTGGTCAACATTGTGTGCAATTAAATAACAGAATCATGCACAGTTTTATGACATATGGACATATATGGATTCATGATATATTTAGTAGGTCTAGACAGATATAAAACAGTGGATGAAAGCATAGTAACAATTGGAATCAGTGGAATTAGTGGAATCGGTGGACAAGTGAAATCATGAAGGAAAGTAGTAAAAGGCACAACATAAGTTATATCGTTAGAAGAAGGTATGGTCATTGATGTGAACTTAACAAACCATGAAGACTTGAAGTCAAGTAACTTTGAATGATTTTTATATATGTCAGTGAATTACAAGAGGAAGCACCAATGGACAAAGAACACCAGAAGAGAGGAAAGAAAGAAAATACAGGAAATCCCACATTGATCTACATGACATCTTGTAGAAAAGTCAAGGAAGAGAAATTTTCAGAGAAAGAGATCAGAAGCATGAAGATAGTGGGAGTGCATGAAGTCATATAAAGAGTTTTCAAAGAAGGTATATCGACAGGGGGTGTTACCCTTTTTACCCATGATGTCAAAGGGGGAGAAAGAGAAAGATTAGAAGAATGAAGACATGTGGAGCATCCCCAAGGGGAGATACCCTTTGCCATTGATGTCAAAGGAGGAGAGAAATATGACAAGAGAAACATTGATGAGGAGCGATGGTCACAAAGGTATTATGAGTGTTTCCATCAATGTTTATGAGTGTTGCCATCAATACCAAAGGGGGATATTGTTGGATAGTTGGTTGTCATTGATTTCAACAAGCAGTGGTTGTCATTGATGTCAACAGATGTGATGGGTGTATTTGGAGAAGTCTCTAAAGTGGTCCCCTTATGGAATATCTCTAAGCATGTCCCTCACGGAAAGACTCTTTGAATAAGTCTACAAGAAACCCATAGTTGTGTTCATGAAGCATGAAGTTGTTTGAGGAATAAGGACATGAAGAACAGTGTAAATGTAGGTAACACACTCATAGATGGATAATCCTCATCATGCCATTTCCAATGGTAGGTGGTACGCCATGTGTTTCCTCATGGTCAGGGAAATATGCCCTCGTGAATTTGGAAGCCCCAAAGAATGGTTAATAATCCCCTAATTGGTTACAAGTCAATTAATGAAAGGGTAAAGTGGTTGCAACTAGAAAGTCAAGAATCCCTAAAGTTCAGGAAAGAGGTTACCTATCAAAACTATAAATACACCTCAAGAAGCCTCTCATAAGTACATGTACTCACACATTCTATTGAATATATTCTAGTGACTAGTGATCTATTGACAATTTTGTGACAGTGAAATCTGAGGCAGCAAAGAGTGAGAAGTGTGAGAGTTTCGAGATCACATATTAGGGTTTTCTGTAAAAACCCTAGTTTTGTTGGCCCTCGCGGGTCTGGCTTAGGGTGTCCCGCGAGGCACCTCTGTGGGTTTTCTAGGGCTCGTCACGCGAGGCCCCACTAGACAACAGTCTTAGTCCCGCGAGGACAAGACAGAAGAGGGAAAAGATGATAGTGTCTGGTTGTTGAAGCTAAGGAAGTTATGTTTGTCTGAGATTTGACACATAAAATGACTATAGGCTACATGTATGCTTATGTGTTGGTTTTTAGGCTTATGCTTGGTTATGGTATGGTACATGCTTGAGTCATGTCATGATTATGCATGGTACACCTTGGTGATGGTATGATACATTGTTAGAGACACGTCTTAGATACTTGGCATATGGTTTGTTGTATGTTATATGAGTGATATGGAACATGTTTGATGGTATCGTTTGGTATATGGTTTATGGATGTTGGCACATGGTTTGAGGTACATCTTGTCTACTTGTTTATGATGTGATGTACATGCCTTGGTATCTTGTTGAGGTAGTGGTATATGTTTGAGGCACATATTTGGTGCATGGTGTGAGGCATATTCTTGGTACATGTATGAGGTGCATGTCTTGGTGATGTTGGTACATGTTGAGGTTTGATACATGATTGATGTACTCGGTATGGTGCATGGTTGATTTTTGGTATGGTACATGTTGATGCACATGGTTGATATCCATGGTATGGTACAGGTTTCAGTACATGGTTGATGCATGACATGGTATAGGTTTGGTACATGGTTGATGCATGATATGGTGTAAGTTTGATGTACATGGTTGATGCACATGGTATGGTATAGGTTCTGGTTGATGTTTGATGTACATGGTTGATGTACATGGTTTGGTGATGGTTTTGGTATCCATATGAGTGGATATGGCTATAGTTGTTTGATGATGGTATATCAGTGACAGAGATACTGACACGTTGGATGATTGGTTGATCATCAGTGACAATGGTAGTCACAGGTTGATGTGATAGTGACAGTGACAGTGTAGTCACAGGTTGATGTGACAGTGACAGTGGTGGGTTGGTTGATGTATTGGTGACATTGGCAATGAAAGTATCAGTGGTAGTGACAATGATTCTACACTTATATTTCAGGGTGGAAAGATGGGTAAAGGAAAGGGGGTTGTAGCCTCCTTCCAGTTGGTGTCGGAGAACTCAGGGAGTTGGTTCTTCCTTCAGGTTGGTTCCTATAAATCAGGGGGTCGTAGCCTCCTTCTGGTTGGTACCGGAGAAATCAGGGAGGTGGTGCTTGCTTCAGGTCGGTGCATGTAAATTAGGGGCTTGGTGCCTTCTTCCAGTTGGTGATGGAGAATTTGGAATTTGGTGATTCCTATGAATGTATTCTTGATATATATAAGAAAGCATTTCATTTTTTTCTCCCATTTGGGTTTCCACGTAAATTTTGGTGTACTATGTATATGTGATTATTTGTTATGTACAGTTGATTTATACTACTGATGATATAATGAATGTTAATGATAAACTATTGAATATTGTTGATAAATTTGAAGATAATACATATTGTGTTGAAGGTGGTAAAAAGTGCTCATACTGATTCACCCCCCCACCCCCCCTCAGTATTCCAACACCCTTTGTTTCTTTCATTTTCTCAAAAATAGCAAGACAAACTTCTTTGTATTGCTAATGATTATCCTTACCTGATGAGCACTAATTAAAGATATTTTGGCCTTGTCTCTATGAGCATTTATGGAAAATGTCTTCCTATCCCTGGCAATACTAAAATGATTTATCTCCTCCTAAAGATGGTGTCTCTCACATGCAAGTATGGGCTTCCCAAGATGACTCCACACCAGTCCAATGGAACTACATCTGCTACCACTTCATCCATAAATGTGTGTTTGATTTCAAACTTAAACCTACATTATTTGTCCACTCTCAATTCCACACTGTATCTTACCTAGCCTATTGGTTATGCCTACATATGGTCATGAGTCTCTAGGACAAGTTTCTCAACCAACTATGTAAAGATCAATTTTGATTGTGAACTAGGATCAAAGAAGCAATCTACCTAGTTCTATTCCAAGTGGATATTTTGATGCAAAACAACTTTGTCATCTCCTTCTCTTCATTGTGACTCTGACCAACCAATGCTACCTCTCTTTGAAGTGCAGTGAAACTAAATTTTCCTTCTAGGTCTATGATATTGTCCAATATCTCTTCAACAACTATCAGTACCAAATATTTCTTCTTCCTCCTCTTTTGCAAATGTTTGGGGCACTTCTTAGGGTGTAATTTTCAGCAATCTTCCTTAGTATGTCCCTTTTTATCACAAGCCTTGCATTTCTTAATAAAAGGTGTTGCTTATTGTTTCAACACCGCAATCTTCTTCTGAGTCCACTACTTCTTGTTCTCTACTTTTATCTATTATTATTATGGTTATGTTTTCTTATGCATGCAAAACTATTGCTTCCGCTTATATCCTTCAAGGAATTATGTTTGGACACTTGCTTCATTAATTGTCTAAGGCTTGAAAAGCATCAATTGTTTCCAAATCTAAGGAAGCAAAGTTGCCAAGTACTTGATCAACATACACGAGATTTTGAGAGAGATACCTAGTTGAATAGCTCTCTTCTTGAACTCTATGGTGAACCCTTGCATTTATTTCCCCTACCTCTACTTGAAGTAATGTCACACAATCAATTGGTTCTCCTCATAGCCAATTGGATAAAATTGGGCTTTTATCATGTCCTTGAATACTTCCCAATCAGTCATTGGGGGTTCATTTACCACTACACTTCCTATAACATCACTCTCCAACCATGCCAAAGCATTCCATTCAAGATTCAACCAAGCAAATGCAATCCTTTGTTTCTCGGTGATTTCATGTACACTTAAGTACACCTCCATATATTGTATCCATTGGTTCAATTTGATGGCATCTACTTCTCCTACATAGGGTCTGATTCCCACCTTCACCTATACATGGAAAGGTACATGTTAGTCCTTAACCTTATTTTTGATGGACTGGGTGTCCATAGTCCCTGTTCTACTCATTTTCCATGATTTTGTGTTAAACTTTATTTTTATTCTTGGCTTGAAAGATTATTTTTCAATCTTTTATGCACATTTTAAATGATTTTGAAGTTTTTAAAGATTAGGATTTGATATGAGAATTTTTTGTCACATCATTTATCTTTTCATTATTTGAATTTTCAAATTTTGCCAAGTTAGAGAAGGCACTGCAAGAATAGTGTTATTCCTATAGCGCTAGGAATAATCATTGTTTTGCATGTGCCACCCTGCCCAGATTGTGTCCTAACGTTTTAAATCATGATTAGAGGATATGCATACCTCTTTATGATCTATTTCGGGTTGGTATTCTTATGATAACAACTATATATGAAGGATTGAGTTGTACTCGCCACCTCTACATCAAATCAACACACTCGATTATCATGAATGAAATCGTCATTTACCTATTTTAGTATGTCTGTTGTTTTACGCATAGGTTTGCAGGTAAAGAGAACTTCTAGTTTTTAACAGCTCTCGGGAATTGAAGATTCAACCCTCGATCTTCTAAGAATTGTCTACAGGATCGTATCAGTGATATGGCACCCAAAAAGAGTGGCCAGATAATCATATTGGAGCCTGAAGGTACAGAATTTCTCGAAGCATTTCCTCGGATGGCGCAAAAATTCCAGGATATTGGTTGGTTTGACTTGTTCTCAACGTTCCAGGGTCATGACGAACATATCTCGATGACGTTTGCATAGAATTTTGATGGATTCGAATCCGTGGTTGGAAAACTTCTTATGCATGTAACAGAGAATTCCATTTCTAAAGCCTACAGCTAGGGTAACTTGTGTTGGCAAGAGAAAATTACAAACCCAGCAAGTTGTGGGTGATTTGCCTATGGGTAAAGTTGATGAGAAAGGCACTACTAGTCGAGGTAAGAAACCTAAAACGAGTGAAGAAACTGACATCCATCCTGATCCATATATAAAGAGGGAATTTGATGAATATGAAGATTACACCATAAGTCCAATTCAGACTTCAGTCAAACAGAAGCAATAATCTACATGCAAGAAGACTATGAAAAGTAAAAAGCAGAGTAAAAGGAAAACACATGTACCTAAATGTCCTAGAAGAAATTCTACCAGCGCTACCAATAAATTTAGATTGAATTCAAAAGAAATGTTTCATCCTTCCATCAAGAAGGAATATCTCATAATCATAGAAGATAATTCAAAGGATTCTAAAAAGGAGATCAAAAAACAGGCAGTAGCATCTTCTTTACACAGAACAGAGAAGGAATATGAGGACCAGAAGAAGAAACAAAAAAAGGGAAAGAAAAATGCACAGTAATCCAGAAGACCTGTGACCAGAGCAACTATAAAATCAACTTTGGTATCTGAATCTGTTTTTAAGGGCACAAATGCAATTTATGATGACAGAAATGATTTATTCCCAGAACAGATCAACTGCAAGATCTTCCAGAAACCAGAGACTCGGAAAGCACTGAAGAAGAGGATTTTAGCACAAGGATATCTTCAAAGTATAAAATTAAATTAAGAAATCCCCGAACATCCCTGCTCCAGTTGAAGAACACCCAGAGTTCATGATGGAAACAAAAAGAAGAAAGACAAAAAATCAAATACAAGAAATACTTTGTTTTTCCTGTTTTAGTCTTTTTCTTCAAGAGAATCTTATGAAATGATGGAGATGAATTTTTAAAAACCAAAAGAGGTGTTTGTTTGGAACGGGCCCCTCACAAAAACCTCTCTCTATTTTTACACAACTATCACATTTTAAGAGATTCGAATATATCTGTGAGGCCTATTTTTCAGAGATTTCACAATAAATAATTTCATTTTTTATTCACTAATTTTGGGCAAGGTTGCAGAACATCTGGAGATGAATTTTTGGAAAAAAAAGAAGAGGTTTTTGTTGGGAACGGGCCCCTTCACAAGAACCTCTCTCAATTTTTTACAAAAATATTTCATTTTAAGATATTTGAATATATCTTTGAGGCCTATTTTTCAGATATTTCACAATAAATAATTTCATGTTTTAGTCACTAATTTTTGGCCAGGTTGTAGAACAGGTGGAGATGAAATTTTGTAAACCAAAAGAGGTTTTTGTTAAGAATGGGCCCCTTCACAAAAACCTCTCTATGTTTTTACACATCTATCATATTTTGGGAGATATGAAGATCTTTTTGAACCCTATTTTTCAGGGATTTGTCAGATTTATCTTCCAAAAAAATCTCATTGACAGTAGTTGACAAGCCACTACATCAATTCGACTTGGAGATCAGATATGATATTCTCCTTGATTATTTGAAACAAGAAACTAGATATAGATGAGGAGGTTTTCATATCCATTTCTTTTGGATCTTGATAAATATGTATTCTTTCTATATAAACAGGGTAGAAGGAGAAGTAAAGGGTCGATTAGTTGGGCATTCAAGGACCTTTTTGTAAAAATACACTATAAGACAAGATTATATTCTATATTGATACTAAATGGAAAGGCATGTTGATGGTCAGATCCTATTTCATATATTATTCTATTTATTTTCTTACTTGAATTCATTTATTCTGTTGCAATGCATATGATTTCTTGATTTTAAGTAACACAGTGAACACTTTGTTGTTTTTGTTTATAATCAAGATTGTTTTCAAGTACATGTTCTTGTTTCTTAATGATATTTTGAAATAATAAATCCATATGTGAGTTCACAAACTATATACTCTGATACATTCCCTTCTTTATTTACATTTCTGATCTATTAAGGTGATTACCATTTACTAAATCAGTGGGATGTTTACTTGCTTTTACATTTGAGTTGTGTGTTTATTCTTGAATCCTTGAACCAGATTTAAACCACTTTCTATAAACCTATTCAGAAAACCCTTCATCAATACCATTGCAATAACTTTATGATGCCCTAGCTTGCCCTCTCACGGTCAAGTGAAACTTTAGGGACTAACAGTACCTATAATCTATTGTGGCTATACTATCCCATCTCTATCTCTGTCTTGAACTTTAACTCTAGCTCCCTCTCCTTTTTCTTAGAATATTTTGGGTTAGTCCTGTGTTCTCCATGCTCAGTATCCACAAAGGTTGCTTCCTTACTCTTTATTACCAATAGATATGTTACAATCTCTGTCGGTATAGCTATGATATGCTCCATCCAACTAAACCTGACTTATGGATGTTCTTTGTCATGTTCTTCATGATAACCCACTGTCATTTTTGGTCCTCTACTTATCTATAGGCATAACAACAATTCTTGTCCACTTCTTTAGTATTCACTATGAGTGTTTACCATACACATCCCTCCAAGTATGCTCATTTTTTTTATTTGACAACATATGATCCATAAAGTGTAGGCTTATAGCCTATCCATTTTCATCAACACATAACCCTAAGAAATTTTACAATCTCATGCATTTCCTATAAGTGTTTTCAAGACTAAGAGGAAATATATAGTTTTAAAATCTATGGGGCATTTTTCTTGGAATGTTTTTCTATGCAACATTTGGACACAAAACAAGCTCATCTCAATGAACCTTCATTTGCTCTTATCGATTATATGTACTCAAGCTTCAACTCAAGTGTTGGAGAAAGCAATTTTTGGGTTCAGCGCAGTAAACGAGGATAAAAGCTAAGGAATGGACCAAGGAAGTGATGCACACCAGGAAAGAAAGAAAAGCAACATGACAAAGGGCAAAGGAAGTAGTGCCAGGAATTAAGGAAGATCGGCACAAGGAACGGTTGGATCGAAGACCAACCGCGTGGAAGGTAGTTAGAAAGTGGACAAGTGCAATCCACTTAGAATTAGGGTTTTGAGTCATAATGCAAGGGTTTTTATGCATTTTATAATATAAATAGAGGATGTATGAGGTAGATAGGTATATCATATCTGATATTTTCTTAGAGCTCAGGTGTGAAGAACCTACTTTTCGAAAACTTTTTAGTCTTAGCTCGAAGTAATTGTTTTGTTGAGAGTTGGGGAGCTCGGATGGATTCAATTTTGAGATGTAATTGAGGGTCAGGTTGCAAGTTGTGGAGCTTGGTGTGACGTTGGTCAGCCTCGCCAATACTAAATCTATTATGTAATGTGCGTAGCATAGGACCTTTTTGATGAAGAATAATAAATAAAGCAAAAGATCTTTGTGGACGTAGCCCAGGGGGTGAACCACGGTAAAAATGGTGTCTCTATGTGTGTTGTGTTGATTTTATATGCTTATGATGAATGAATGGATAGATGAATGCATATGTTAGAGTTTATTTACAACGCACACTAGAATAATCATGTACAATGAATGTTATTGAATGGATAAAATAGTAGATCTAGTGAATGTTATGGTGGAATGCATGTTAAATTAGAAGTAAAAATAACATCCCCAATCCCTTCCATGGCTGCAGACATCTACGTTCTACAGTCACCCATACTCCATATTGGGTGAGACTGTGTTGTGCACTCTGTGTGCGGTGTAGTTTTTTGGTTTACCAAAAGGGTCGATGGTGAATAGGGTTTTGTTGGAAAACTAAGGTAGAACCTGGGTCAGCCCATACATCCAACAAATGGTTTTGTTGTTGGTTGAAACTCAGAAGAACATCCTAGAAGGGGTTTGATGAAGAAAATGCAGTGGTAAAAAGGGATGCTCAGGCCATGGAATCCTACGAAGCAAGAGATTAAAATATGGTTGGAGACAAAGTAGCTAGAGTTTGTGCAGAAAGATAATAGAAGTTCCAGATATACACCGCACCAGTATCTGCAGAGGTATGTGTTTACTGATTTGCATGAGGCATATTTCTATTATTTTTCAGATTTATTATACGAGTGGATATTAAGGTTGAAGGATACTCATCCGACTAATCGGATAAAGCCAGTAGACTGGACTGCTGAGAACATTACGCGATTGGAAAGGGTCAATAATAAATTCATGCGCACAGTGGATTTTTGGTTAGAAAATATTACTGCATGGTTTATTAGAATTTGCAGTCGACACGGCGAAGTCATATACTGTTGCAGAGAAGGATTTCTTGAAGGGACCCAGAGGGAGGTACATCAGGGTTCTTTACACGTCGATCAATATCTTATTGCATGATAAAGGTGTGATGACCATGGAATTAGACAGCTAGATCAGTCTGCGTGCATGGGGGAGCTGGGGGAAGCACTAAGGAAGATCTAAGATATGGAGAGGGTTGTAGACAGAGGCCGGAAGAACAAATCAATGGACCCTATAATGATGGATGAGGAACAGACCAGGGAAATAATAAGGAAAGCAAGAGTGATGCACATCGGACGACCCTACCATTATAATATCAATAGTAAGAAGACGGCGGTAGCCATGCGAGAAGGCTTGGACAGTGATGAGGAAGAGGTAGAGGATATTCATGTGATAGGGAAGATTGAGGAAATCTTGCATGCCACATATGAGAGGAAAACCAGAGATTAGGGGTCTGACACAGAAGAAGGATCTCCATTCCAGATCCAAATTAGTGTGGAACCCACAACCCCATGTGCGACTAAGACATCTGAAGAAGAAAAATTGGTTAACCAGCAAGTGATTAGTGGTAGAAGAATTTTTATAGGACGTGGGTCCAGTGGAAAATCAAGCAGAAGTGTAAGTTCAACATGTAGTGGTCAAGTATCTACATCACGTGGAGGTGGTAGGACATCAAACTTCACAATGGCAGGACAAGATCCAACTATTATGTTACCAAAGTTTTGAGGAGACAGGTCTGATGACCTAGAGAAGCATTTGTTTATCTGTAAGAAGACATGGGAAGATAAGAAGATTACAGATGAAGATACAAAGGTTGTGTAGTTGGAAATCACATTCAGAGACTATGCACTAGACTGGTACATGGGTCTCGCAACAAATAATCCAACAGGAGCACCTACAATTGTAGCAGAGGTGAAGAGGCAATTAATCATTGAATTTCAGAAACCAAGTTCAGAGGATCAATCCATGAATGAAATGATAGAGATTAAGCAGAAGCCAGTAGAATCAGTCTGGGAGGTGGACTGGAAGTTCAAAAGACTAAAAGGTAAATTGAAGTACCCTATTACTAATATGCAGCATAGACATTTGCTTGTTAACTCTTTATTGCCACATCTGAAGTATCCTTTAAGACAACAACAGTTCCAAAGTCAGGCTAAGTCCCTACAAGTAGCCTTACAGCTAGAGCAAAATAAATGTAAGCATACAAATCTAGTTGTGGAAGAGATGAGACAAGATCTGAAGAACTTGACATTTCAGTTAAATCAGAATAAAGGTAAGGAGAAAAGAGAAGATGTCTGGTGTACATTATGCATAATAGAAGGTCATCATAAGAATGAATGTCTAACCTTTATGCAGTATATAGGAATAGGGATTCCAAATACATTATCATCAGGAGGACCATGGTGTGAGATATGCAAAACACATGGGACATGATCCCTATTATTGTCCCGTGATGTAGAAGTATCAGATAGTATTGAAGAGTACATTTTGTAATTTTTGCAAGTCAGTTGGACACAAAGACAAGGACTGCAGAACCTTGGAGAGAATGAAGGAGAGGACACCAGATGCATATAGGGTGCAGGCTGAGTTAATGAAAGCATAACCCATGCAGCAACTGCAGTATAATAATGCGCAGTATCCACAGTATAATACCGCGCAACAGTTTCAAGCACAACCACATTACAATAACGTGCCACATTTTGGAGCACCGTCGCAGTATAACAACGTGCAAAAGTGTGCAGTGCCACCATGGTACAATAATGTGCAACCGCAGTACAATTAGGGACCTCAATACAATACACTGCGCGAAGATAATTAGGGTAATAGAAGAGGAGGAAGAGGCTTTGGAGGAGGTCGAAGACCTGTAGTTTGTCACAAATTTAAAAAACCAAGGCATTACATAAGATATTGTCCACAACCACCTGCGACATGTATGTATTATCGCGCAGCAAACCATGAGACAAAAGATTATCTAACATTGTTGACAAAGATACAGGACAAGAGAAACCAGAATAACCAGAACGTCCAATGTGTTTTTGTAGAAAATGGAGAAGAGGATGGGAAAAATATCAACATAGTTACTAGAGGTGGAGCCAAGACATGAGAAGATGCGGAAAACAAGGATCAGGATCAGTGCGAGTGGGTTAAAAAGAATACAACACCTAAACAGAAGTTTGATGCGCGCAAAGAGAAAGAGATATTCAAAAAGGCTAGACAGAAGATTCTGAAAGAAAATATTGTGTCTACTTCATTAACAAAACCAGTAGATGAGGTACCAGTGTATGACATGCCTCCATTATTCGATCAGACCATCAAAGACAAGTCTTTGGAGCAAGTAAGTAACTTAAGAAACTTTTTGGGGTCTTGTGTGAAGTTGTTGAATGAAAAAAATTCTTTACAAGTACTGCAGAGTCTGTTAGAAAAGTGTAATCCTGGGGAAGAAGGGGTAAAGACAGTTAATCTAGTCAGAAAGAAGAGAAGAACAAGCAAAGAATTCGGGTTGAATGCAAAAATTGGAGATTTCAATATGGTGGATATCATACTAGACTTAGGTTCTGAAGTCAATGTTCTACCAAAGAAGACATGGGAATCTATGGGAGAACCAACATTGGGGTATTCACCTATCCAGTTGAAGTTAAAAAATCAGCACAGATTGGTGCCAATTGGTAGATTGAAGGGGATACTAGTAGATCTAGATGTTGTGTGCACCATGGCGGACTTTGAAGTCATTGACATAGTAGATAACACATTTTCATATCTAGCATTGTTGGGTCTGGATTAGGCTTTTCATAACCAGACTATTATCAATTTGAAGACAAGGGAGCATAGAGTTATTGCACCATTGGATCCCTCGGAATGAGAAAGGTATGTGGAAGCTGCGACAGACAATTTTATTACATAAGATGTCAATCGGTTGTACAAAATTACCATGAGCGAAGAGGATTGCATCAACACAACTGCAGATGGAATGTTGAGTTGGAGGAGTATTAGTGCTTGTGATTTAGACTCTGACACGGGACTGGAGAACTGGAAACAATGACTACATGAATTATCCACCAGAAGATGTGACAGAATGACACGCGCGCTAAGATGGATTGGTTCATATGTAAGAGAGCCTCCTACTTTTTATGGTTGGAATGACTTAGAAGAATTTTTTATGAAGTTTGAATTAGAATTAATAGAAAATTAGAGATTACCAATATTACATATTGCTTTGAAAGATACACTTTCTCGTTGGTGGGGTACACATAAGGAGAATATTAACAATTGGTTTTAGTGTAAGAGGTTACTACGCATTAGATTTGGAGGAGAGAAAGAGAACATATTTTTGGATAAATATGATGGATTTGGAAAACATAGGGAACATGTAGATAGGTGCATGGTTCAGTGGAGATTAGTACCACCATAAGAATGGCCACAACATTTTATTCACACATTAGAAGGCATTCCAAAGAACTGGTACACATAACAGGAACAATGCAGAGAAACTACAAATTGGGAAAAAATACAACAGAATTTTGTGATTACATTTGCCTTTGAGCATGAAAGTCCATAGATAGATACAACGATGAAGGTGGTAAGAGATAGGATATTTGAAGAACCAAAATTTGAAATAATCCCAACATATCAGAATCGGACTAAACAAACAGTCAGACATTTACTACAATGTTATCATGTCGCAGAAGAAGAAGATCCAAAAGAAGAAAACCCGCGCAACATCTAGATCCCAGAAGTTGAAGGTGAGAGGGAAGTAGAAGGTCCAAAGCTAGATTCAAAAGATTATGCATCCCCATTAAAGATAAAAAATAAAAAAAAAATAAAAAAAAAAATAAATAAAAAAAGGTAAACATTGAAACTGCAGAAAACCCAAAGATTGTAAGCATTGGAGATTATTGGGATAATCAAACAAAAGAAAGAATCACAAAATTACTTCGTGAGTACAGTGACTTATTTCTAGCGACATTTTCAAAGATGAAGGGATTAGCAGGAGAACTAGGAGAGATGAAGATCCTTTGAAGCCAGAATCCATACCAATATCCAAAAGCCAAACCAATAAGACATAGACCTTATAGGTTAAATCCAGTGTATAAGCAGAAGGTGAAGGAAGAAATTGACAAGATGTTAGAGGTTGGTGTCATAGAACCTATGGAAGAATTAGAATGGATCAGTCCTATGGTGGTGTGGGAAAAAATCAAGGTGGGATCAAGATTTTTGTATATTTGAGAAAATTGAATGATGCTTGCCTACACGATCCTTTTCCTACCCCATTTACCGACGAAGTTTTGGAGGATGTAGGAGGTCAAGAAGCGTATTTATTTACACATGGGTTATCAGGATATCATCAGATTAGAATAGCACCAGAAGATAGACATAAAACCACATTTTCTACAGAATGGGGATCATATCAGTATATGGTTATGCCATTTGGATTGCATAATGAAGCTGCAATTTTTTCAAGGGTAGTAATGGCTGCCTTTAAGGATTTTATTCATAAGTTTTTAGAAGTTTACTTGGATGATTGGACAGTGTTTAGTTAATTGAAGGATCATGTGGAAGTGTTAAGATTGATGTTAGACAGATGCAGACAGTGTCAAATTTCATTAAATATTAAGAAATGCATTTTTAGCGCACCTTTTGGTATTTTGTTAGGGCATGTGGTGTGTAAACAAGGTCTGTTGGTTGATCCTGCTAAAATTGTTGTCATAGTTAACTTACCACCACCGAAGTTAGTGCACTAGTTGAAGAGTACACTTGGTCATGCAATGTATTACAGGAAGTTTATAAGGGGATGTGAACATATTATTGTGTCAATGGAGAAGTTCATGAAGAAGGACTTCAAGTATCAGTGGAATGACGAGTGCTGGCAAAGTTTAGATATTCCGAAGGAAAAGATGGTTATTGCGTCGATTTTAGTGTTTCTAGACTGGGAAAAAGAATTCCATGTGCATGTGGATGCATCTGCAATAGCATTAGGAGAAATATTGACACAACCAAGAGAAGGTGATATAGATCACCCTATAGCATTTGCAAGCAGGAATTTATCAGATTCAGAACATAACTACAACACTACAGAAAGGGAAGGATTAGCTATGGTGTATGCATTGCAGAAATACAGACATTACTTGTTAGGGAAACATTTCAAGATGTTTACAGATCATTTTGCTTTGAGATATTTAGTCAATAAGCTAGTGTTGGGGGAAAGAATTTGCATATGGCTACTTTTATTCCAATAGTTTGACTTTGAAGTTGTGGCGAAGCCTGGAAGATTGAATGCAGGACCGAATCACTTATCCAAGATAACTAATGGAGAAGAACCCAATAACTTGGAAGACAACTTTCCATATGCACAATTGTTTTCAGTAAAGATAGATGATGAGTATTTTGTTGACATTATTGAGTTTTTGAGTACAAGATTTGCACCAAGAGGATTTACTACTATGCAGAAGAAAAAATTGGTGGTTAGAGATGCAGACTATCAACTAATTGCAGGTCATTTATACAAACTTGGAGCAAACAACATTTTGAGCAGATGTGTTATGGAGCATGGCAGGCCTATAATTTTAGCAGAAGCACATGAAGCGATTGTTGGAGGACACTATGCAGGGAAAGCCATTGTGCAAAAGGTATTACGCATAGGATTATGGTGGCCAATAGTTCACAAGGATTCAAAGGAGTACTATCATAATTGTGATGTATGCCAGAGAGTTGGAAAACCATCCAGGAGGGATGAGATGCCATTGAGACCGCAAGTAACTTTGCAAGTATTTGATAAGAGGGATGTAGACTTTGTAGGACCTATTAATCCACCAACAAGAATATCAAGAGTTATATATATTGTTACAACAACATAATACTTGACCAGATGGGCTGAGGCAACAACAATAAAGGATTGAGCGCAGAGACTGCAGCGCATTTTTTATTTGAACGTGTAGTTACAAGGTTTGGATGTCCAAGAATATTGATGAGTGATCAAGGGACTCACTTTATCAATAGTACAATCCATATAATGTTAGAATAATTTGAGATACATCAGCATAAGAGCACTCCTTATGATCCTCAAGTGAATGGAACATTAGAAGCATTTAACAAGATATTGGAGAATGTCTTAACAAAGATTTGTAATGTGAACATAGATGACTAGGACTTGAAGGTACCAGCAGTACTATGGGCTTATAGAACTACATGCAATAAGCTAATAGGGAAGACACCCTTTAGGTTGGTGTATGGACAGGAAGCAGTGGTTCCCTTATATATTTGATACCAAGTCTGTGCATTGTAGCGATTACAGATATGACAGAAAAAGGCGCAGCACGGGAAAGATTGGCTCAACTTATGGAATTGGAAGAAGACAGAGTTATAGTTGGTTTTCATCGGGAGGAAGAGAAAGCAAGGATAAATCCTAGCATGAAATATATATTAAGAATAAGAACTTAAAAGTAGGAGATTCGGTTCTCCTCTATGACAGTAAATATTTGCAACACCCAAGGAAGTTCAGATTGCATTGGCTAGGGTTGTATGAGATAAAGTCTATCACAGATGGAGGTGTTGTAAATCTGAAGGACTTATAAGGCAAGGAAATGCAAGGAATGGTGAATGGTAGTCGACTGAAACTGTATAGGGACAATCGACCTACCAACCCTCAGTAATTATAGTGCAGAAAGAATAATTGTACATAGTGTATATAATAGGAAGAAAAAGAAGAAAAAAGTAGAAAAATGAAGAAAAGGCAAAAAATAAGTAGTCAGAAGAATAAGTGGTAGACAGATAATTGAGAATCACAACATGCATAGAACAGTAAATTGGTGCGACATAATTCATAAGAATGTGCGCAAGAAACTAAACATTGTGTGACGGGACAAAAAATGACCGGAAAGGTGAAAAACTGGTGAATGGAAAAGAAAGGGTGCATCAGAGCATAAATGAATGACAGAGTCTATAAAAAGGGAAAAGTAGGGAAAACACAAAACACTTGTGATTTTTTAGCAAAGGAGTGACAGAGAAAATAGGGTGCGAGTGAGTAAGAATCTGTGAAGAACCGAGCCAAGATCTATAGCAGAGTTTTCTCGAAGACAAGAAAATGGCATCACTAAAGTTCAGAGGACCTAGTCAATTTGCACGAAGGACACGAAGCACTAAAAGACCACTGGAAGAAACAACCGGAGTGGTTGATGTGGATGAGATTCCAACTAGAGAGAATGAATCCATCAGTCCGACATAGATCGAAGAAGAAAACCCAGTAGAAGAAGCAGAGTAAGTCATCTAAGTCGTGCAAGGATGAAACCCTAGGAGGAAAGCAAACCCTAGAACAGAAAATCGAGGAGAAGCACACGCAGAAGGAGAACAAGGTGAAGATGACAGTGATAAAATAGAGTTAGATAAACTTGCAGTAGAGGAAAACCTAGAGATTGAGGATGACCGTGACACAGATGAAGAAATGCAGGAAGAAGAAACCCTAGAAGAAACAACAACAAGGTCGTCGAGGAAAAGGGCAGTAGTGGCATCAGTGCTCACACAAACACGGATTTTTCTGTCAGTGCCCCACATTCTGAACTTAATCATAATTATAGAATATATGTTGGGATGCATTCCAAAGTTAAGATACGTGGACCATGATGTGACAGAAGTGGCCAAGTTTACACAACTTGCATAAGAGGTGTATATGGAAAACATGGGGTCAACCTTGAAAGGAATCCTGATAATGGAGCCCAAACAATGGATAGTCAGAATTTACAACTCTGAAATTATAAATTTACTGGAAATTCCTCACTTTGGCAAGGGGAAAAATGTAAATTCATGCATAAAACAACTTTTGGCGAGTGTACATGGAGGGTTTTTATGGATGGACAGACATGTCCCGATAGATGTCAACCTAATTGCTAAGATGACAGGACTACCAACAGATGGGGTAAAGCCAGAGCAATACCTCAATGATAAAACAAAGGAAAAAGGATATTCTAGAGGAAGTGAAAGCAAAGTTTGGCACAGAAAGAGGCACAAAAGGTATGATTATTTAGAACATCAATGACCCAGCTACCAGATTTGCGACAAAGTTGATGGCCTGCAAGCTACTTATAAAGTGTCACAAAGAAGAGGCACCTACAAGGATGGTCACAGTAGTTGCGCAGTGAAAAAAGGGTACAGTTCTTAGTTGGGCACCGTATTTGATCAACCTTTTCTTAGAATACTACAGAGATGTGCAAGATGATGGAACGAAGTTCCACTATTCATGGTTGTTGATTTTGATAGCCTTGGAGGCATGGGAAAAACCAAAGTTTTCAATGTCTTATGAAAGAATAGGAAAGTGTGGCATGACGAGATATGAAACCCTACGACACAACACAGATGTCGAGCAGTGAAAAGCCAACTAGAGCATTTTTGGCATGTATATTACGGAGATGCAGGAGAAAATTGCAGACACTTGGAGAATTTCACCTGATGTGGTGAAGGACCATGAGGGAATTTCCAATTTTAAGGCATCGAGGCATAACATATGGATACAAGCCAGAAGAGACCCTAAGAATACATGGCTCGGGATGCACTATTGCATAATAGCAAAAGAAGTCCAATGGGTACTAGCAGAATGGCCAGATAAATGGAAGGTGCCACTAGCAGTCAAGAAAGGAGAAAAGGGAAAAGAGCAAGCAAAAGTTGCCACAACGCAGAAATATAGTAGCCCAACAGTCAATACTAGAAAATCAGCAGACTGCACCAAACCCACAATTACTGGTACAATAAAAAAGAAACCAAGGAAGAAGGAAATAGTCCAGAGAGCCTCAGTGCTAGGAACAGACAATGTGGGAAGAAAAAATGGAGAAGCGCAGAAGAAAGATGGAATCTAAACCCAAGAGACAGGGACTCGAAGCATACCATAGGTAATGAAACCAGCACAGTCAGAAAAGAGGAAATCAACCATGCAGATGGGAGAACAGAGGAAGAAGATGAGGGCACAGAAGAATCCCATTTAGCTTACAATCACAGAAGATGGTGTAGAATTAGTAGCAGATAAGGTGCAAGATTGAGGAGAAGAAGCACTTTATGTCGCAGAATCTTAAAGAGAAGAACTCATGACAAATATAATGGAAGTTAAAGAATTTATGGAAAGCTTACAGCTCAATGTCACACAGCAGAAAAGTACAGTGCAACAGGTACCAATACATGAAGAAAGGGAGCCAGACCAAATAGAAATAATAGCAAGCACGACGTTTAAGATAAGTCAAAGCATGTTACAAGTAGATGAGGAAACCACACAATGACCTTTGTTGGATGTGGAACAGTTGGACTTGGAATTATCCAAGATCCCAACAAAGGCATTATATAAGTTGTAGATGAGCGTGGTGAGAGAAGTACAAGAAGTACAATCAAGGCAAGGACAGATGCAACAAATTTGGAGACAGCTAAGGAAGAAAAGGAAGTGTTGGAGACTGTCCTCAAATAAGTTCAGATTGAACATGAGGAGGAAAAACAATGCGCAGATAAATTGGAGCAAAAACTTGAAGAAGTCTTCCAAACGATCCCAGATACCGCACTAGAAGGAGAACTCGGCATGGAAGAAAAGATAATCAGGATAGCGCAGACAATGGAAGGATACAAACATGATATAGTAGAATTGGTTGGGAAGCTGACACCAACCACCCCTCCAGAAGTCAGATCAGATAGGGAGCAACAGGAAACAGAACAAATAGATAGAATTGTGTTGGAAGCAAAAGAAGTAGCAGAGCTCTACGAAAGGACCACGCAGATATGGAAAAACCTGGAAGAAGACGAAGGGATACAGAAGTTGGATCAGAGAGAAGAAAAGTCGAATTCCACATTACAGGATTCGAAGCAGAGAAAAAAGACAATGAGTATTTCAGACAGGCTCAAAAGTGCGCAGGAGATGAAAAACTTACAAGCAGAGGTAAGGGTCGTGAAAGAGGAAACGCAACCATGACTGGTTCAACTAGAGCCACTCCAAGAGCAAGATAAAAAGATGATAGCAAAGCTAGATACAGAAAAGGGAAGGTTGGAACAGATGCACTCGGAGAGTTTAGAAGTACTAAAGGAGCACGTCATAATGCAGGTGGTGGAGACCCTGACAAAGAAGAGTGTGTAGGCAAATAACCAAGTGGATGCACTCATGCAGAAGTTCCAAACATTAGAGAAATCGGTGCAGGAGGCACACATTGTCTAAGTGGCTCAGGGGTCCCAAGCCATAGGTTAGTGTTGGGGGCCTATTGGAGCAGGAAATTTTGGGGTTCAGTATAGTAAACAAGGATAAGATCTAAGGAATGGACCAAGGAAGCAGTGCATGCTAGGAAAGAAGGAAAAGTAGCATGAAAAAAGGAAAAGGAAGTAGCACGTTAGGAATTAAGGAAGATCAACACAAGAAATGGTTGGATCAAAGACCAACCGCACGGAAGCCAGTTAAAAAGTGGACAAGTGGAGTCCACTTAGAATTAGGGTTTTGAGTCATAATGTAAGGGTTTTTACCCATTTTGTAATATAAATAGAGGTGAGGTAGATAGGGATATCATATCTTATCTTATCTTAGAGCTCGGGTGTGAAGAACCTACTTTTGGAGAACTTTTGAGTCTTGGGTTGAAGTAATTGTTTTGTTGAGAGCTGTGGAGCTCAAATGGAGTTGGTTTTGAGTTGTAATTGAGGGTCAGGTTGCAAGTTGTGGAATTTGGTGCAACGTTGGTCAGCCTCACTAATACTAAATCTATGATGTAATGCATGCAGCACATGAGCGTTTTGATGAAGAATAATAAATAAAGCAAAAGATCTTTGTGGACGTAGCCCAGGGGGGTGAACCATGGTAAAAATGGTGTATCTATGTGTGTTGTGTTGATTTTATATGCTTGTGATGAATGAATCGATAGATGAATGAATCAATAGATGAATGCATCTGTTAGAGTTTATTTACAATGCACACTAGAATAATCATGCAGAATGAATGTTATTGAATGGATAAAATAGTAGATCTGATGAATTTTATGGTAGAATGCATGTTAAAGTAGAAGTCAAAGGAACATCCCCAATCCCTTCCATGATTGCAGACATCTGCCTCCTGCAGTCACCCATAAGCCATCTCGAGTGAGACTACATTGTGCACTATGTACGTGGTGTAGCCTTCTAGTTTACCAGAAGGGCCGATTGTGAATAGGGTTTTGTTGGAGGTTAGCCCATACATCCAACATCAAGCCTTCAATACAAGGTAATTCTAATCTATGTGTTTATAGTCAACTCCCATTCAACTCAAACAAAATTCATTGAAAGCTATATGAAATGTAAAACATAGAAGGGACGATCATTACTTAAAAATATAAGATGGTCACTAATTAAAACATATGATATGGATAAATGAGAATGTGGGAATAAGACAATCTACATTAAGCCAAAGATCCACCCATGCCAAATCGAATGAAGGGAAAAGAATTCAAATGATTTTATGATTTCTCTTCGCCATTCTTTTGATGGCATAAACTACCACTTGGCTCATTGTCTAACGAAATTGAAACATCCACCTAGCCACCACATGATGTGACCTCATGGGGATGTAAGGCGGTGTACGACTTTAAAGGTATACACAATTCCTATGTGTAGCTTCCAAGAAATTTAGAATGCAGTGTACAACCCTCTTGGGTGATAAATGGCAGTGTAGAACCTTGGGAAAAGAAGATAGGTTGTGTGTGGCTTCAATAGTCATCGAGTTTGTCAAACATAATTAGAAACTCATCTAGATAAGTGCAATGGTCAATTAATGGTAGCAATGGATCTCCAATCTGAGCGTAAATAAAGTGGTGGGTAATTCAGATTTGTTGGCATTCTTTAATTGATAATAGAGAATGAAATTCTAAGTAAACTAACATAGATACAACTATGAATTCTTCATTAAACCATTAATATGACTACAAGCAGCATACCAAGTACAAAGAAAATCTACCTAATTCAAATATGGACTTTTTAACACATAATTTGACACAACAAGTCGAGAAATTCATCACATAATGAAACAATATTTACCTTGCAAACCCAAATGGGAAAACTAGCATTCAATTAGCTTCTATTAGTATTCTTATTTCTCAGTAAATGTGTAGGTTACATCACCCTCTGGCTCTCTAGTACATTCTTAACCTTCACATTGGAATTTGGGCAGCAATTCCTCTCAAACTTAACCAAAGAACCAATATTCTTTTGGGGTACATATATAAATAGGAGAATGGTTTTATTGGGGGGTCATCTTCAAGGTTGAGTGTCCCCAACTCCTCAACTTCCCTCAAGTCGAGTGTTGGTTTCTCCTCTTTTGTCTTTTCTCAAAAAGAACTTTGAGGAATATTTCTCGTGCTTTATTTCTTTAATACTTTATTTCTTTACTTTTAATTATCTTTTTTCTTCATCTTTTAACTTTTCCCATACTTGCATTAAGAGTACAATGTTAATGAATGTGTGGATACTGATTGGAATGGCATGGGGCCATTCATGCCATCAACCTTGTCTCCTACCTGTATCATAGTCTAGAGAACCTTGATTTTGTTGATCCTTGTGGAACTTAAGTTAATAGAAAATTATGTTAATTTGTGGATCCAATTCTAATCCCACCTCCCTATTAGGAGGGTTTTGGTCCCCAAAATATTCTAAGGCAAGGTGAGGGAACTTGCATTAAATTTGGTTCCTCTCATACCATTTTTATTTCCTTGGAGTTTGTCCTTTGAGGCCAATCTACCAGATCTCTTTCCATCCTCTTTACATGTTCCTTTCATTGTAGAATTGTATCCTCCTTCAGTTCTTCAAGAGAATATGGTGAAAAATATTTGATAGTGGGGAGAACCTGATGGTCTCTTCTCCATCCAACATGGAGGGCTAAAACAACTTCATATACTCCACATTCACCACTGAATCAATCTACATATAAGAAGAAAGTCTCAATCTAAAGGCATTATCATTCACCTACTCAATGATGTCAAAAGGTATGCATCTAAGGAGATTGAGTTTCTTTGCTACTCCTTGCAGGTGCTCCTAACAAATGTAAATCCACACCTAGTCTCCAACTTGGAACTTATGATCTTCTTGGTGTTGGTCATGTTTCGCTTTATACTAATGTTGGCTTCTCTCAAGCTTGTATGTCCCATAACATGCAAGCCATATCCTTTCCACAAATGTGCTTACCTTCTTGTCATCTCCTTGCAAACTTTCTTTGTCCTTTTGTTGTCCATACACAATGTCAAATTGTGAGGAAGGTAAATAGTTGATGCAAGCCTTAAGAAGTGATTTTTTGGTGGAAGAATGGAGTGCTCAATTGTATGTATGTTTAATGTACACCAACTTCTCATCCCATGTCTTTGGATGCTTACTATTGTACCCTCTCAACAACTGTACTAACATACGGTTGACAATTTCCATTTGTCCATCAGTTTGGGGATTAAATACAATGGAATACCTCGTTTTGCTATCCATTTTCCCCCAAAGCAATGTCTAGAATCTACCCAAGAACATGTTATCTCAATTAGATATGATAGAGCCTGACAATCCAATTTGTACCCAAACATGATTGAAGAATAACTCAACTACTTATCTTATAATGATCATCTTCTTGCATGGAATGAGCATGCATGTATTGTTGAAGTGGTCTATCATGACAAACAAGTAGTCATAGCCTCTTCGAGACATAGACAAACCTCCAACAAAGTCCAGGGAGATGCTCTCCCATGGATCACTTAGTAGTGGCAACATCGTGTACAACCCAAGATTTTTGTTGATTGGCTTGCTAGTGATGCAAAGAACATAGTCCCTAATAAATTTCACCACATACTTTTGCATCTTTCACCAATACACATACCTCTACAAATTTTCCATTGTCTTCCTCATGCTAAAATATCCATAAATTTTTTAAGTGTGAGATTCTCTCATCAATCGAAAAATTTTGTCCTATGGTATGCATAGCCTATCCAACTTGTATAGTAGCCCATTCCAGAAGTGATATTTGTTTCCTTCCATGGAGGTGACATGTCTCTTAAATATTCATCTTATGGATAATCTTCACACAGCAGACCATGAGTGAAAGGCTCAAGTTGCATTATCACACCAACTATTGCAAACTTCTTTAGTAGGGTTCATGAAAGCATCTTAGCCAGCCTATTTGTAGATCCTTTCTTGTAGTTGATCAATGTTGTTCCCACAAAACCCCCCTAAGTTTAAATAAAACTTGGGGCCCCACCTTAATTTTTATTGATATGGATATGCTTCTTCCTTTTTTACATTAACTTTGATTTATTATTGCATGGTTGCATCATATGGTTAAGGTAGATAGGCCTTTAATATCTACTTTCTTGGTTTTGAATTAGCTCCTCTCTTGCGTTTCTTCCCATTTCAACCTTGAGTTCTTTATTTTATTGATTCCCTTTGCCCAATTCTCTTTTTTTTTCCAACTCTCATATCCCCTAATTTTTAAATAAAGCTCGATCTTTAAATCAAGATCCATTTTCACTAAATGTTCCATCACCTCACCTCAATTTTAGAATCAGCCTCAAACGCAAATTGGACCCATGCCAAGTGAACTGACACCCACGATCCCCAAATCAGGTATGCCCTTTCTTATAATGATGTTAAATGGTCATTATTTTCTTCATTGGGCCTAATTCACATATTAATTCTCCCATCACTTTGAATTATTTGCATGAATTAAAATTTAATGAAGTCAAATTTACATATTTGAAGTGGGCAGGTGATTTGCACTTGTTTGTATGCCTTTGAACATGATCTACCAACACCATAAATTTAAAACATCGCATTTTCAAACATGAGTGATTAAATTATTCCTAAAGTATGAGTTGTAATATCACATGCCACAAATTTGGGTTTTTTGGGTAATTATCATGATTTGACATTTATCCCTATAAAGTAACACTCAAGGTAGCAGAACTCCAAACATTTCAGTTTGAACATTGAAGGCAATGAATATGAATTTGCAAGGAAACTTCTTTCCCCGAGTTCAAACCTACATTAGGAGTTTTCAATTAATATCAAAATGCATCATGGATAATTTAATATGCAGATCAAATTAGGGTCAATATTCTGTTAAACCGACAAACTTGTATAATTTGAATTGTTTGAGGAATGTTTGCTATTTTTAAATTTGATTTAATCTTCTAAGTTAATCATGTATTCTCTTTTGGTTGTGATAACATTTTGTAGGAAATTATATCTGGCCTCCAAGAGACCCAGAAAAAGGAAGATAAGCCCTTGGGAAAGATTGGTTGTGGGTCAATCACAATTGATTGCCATACTAGAGTATCCTAAGGAGACAATACTAGTTAGTGTGGAAGATGGAGGAACTATAGAAGAGAAATCAATGTGCAAAGCAGAACATATACTTGGAGGAGAAGAAACACCAGTGGAAAATTATAGAGCCAACTATCAAGATCTTTAATTCATTGAATACACCTCCAAGGTGTAGAATGAGTTAAACCTAGTGTATAGGGAATTCTACAACAAAGAAAAACCTCTATAGACCTTGGGGATGGTCATAATAGAAGTAAAAAAATATGTCTAAGTATGGCAGTTGGATTTCAACAAGCTAACATGTAGTTCGACAGGGTGAAAGATTAGCAAGTTGCACTTAATGAAAGTCCCCCTAAAATTCTCGCTATTCCCGCATGAGTTGTAACACACACGACCCCCTAAACTATCTTAGGCTGGTGGGGTGTACAAATTTCCTCTTTTATTTTCTCAAAACCACCTTTATTGATCCCCTCTAAATCCAATTCTATCCCCTTAATCTAGCTATGTTTGTTGAGAGTTTTCCAATGATTGTAACCATGCTCAAAACCAAGCTCAGGATCAAAAGTTATGGCCTTTTAAATTTTGCAGGCCTTCTCCTGCCAAAGACCACATGGAATCCATGTGGAGCCTCACCACCTAGACTATCCCATGTGGCACCACCTGGTGTTGGCCTGTCAGGATAAGTAGTCCTCCAACGTGGCAAGTCTCAGGCCAAAATTTGGTTGGCATACCTTAAATGTCAACAGGTGAAACTCGAAGGCGGATCCATGCCCAATCAGGCACCAAGATCCTGTAGATACCCAACAACCAACACTACCAAAGGCTTCCCAGTGCCCAGGTATCCAGTTGTCTGGTCCCCGGGACCTTAACCCAACTGGGACCTTTTTCCCACCAGACACCAAGATCTTGAGGATTCCCAACACTTGACACCACGAGGAGTTTCTTGGTTGTTGGTTAACCATTTACCCAGGCATCAGAACTTAACACAAGAGAAACCTCTGCCTAGATAGAGGTGCACATCTACCAAGTGCCTCACCCCACTAGGCATCAATACCATGGGCTTCGCCAAGCCCTTTTCAACCAAATCTCCCCTCGTCTCGTGGTCCAATTCTCTCACGCATCGAATCCCTCCTAAGCTTTATTCCAAGATATAAATGGTTGAGATCTCTCGGCCTCTGAGATCCAACAGTTGGGATATATGCTCGGCTTGAAGGGTCGTAATAGTAGGTGGTCCAGCTGGCACCTAAGATACATGGACCTGATGTGGCATGCCACCTCGCACGACACCCTGTAATGACACATAGCCCCAATGACATAGCATGACACATGGGGTAACACGTGGCCACTAACATCAGCATGTCCTCCGACCTCATATGAAACTCAGCATTGGAACCTTGATTATCCTAGACACGTGGCACATTACCAACCTTGACATGTGGACTAACCACGAATCGACACATGGAACCATGTGGCACCACACATCATCATAGGGCATAAGGGCTCCTCCACTTAGGTGTTGACACAAGTTCACTTCTTATTGATTCATCTACATCATCCTAACGTCATCGGCACATGCTCCATATTCCTCTTGCTCATACTCTCGCAAAATAAAGGGATAGAACCCTCACCCAACCGAGCACCGGGAAACCAGGAATGGAACATAGAGAAACGAGGCTTGGGAACTCTTGTGGTCCAAAGGTCCGATTACTCCAAGGCAACAAACTCCCTCCTTAGCTTACAAAGAAAGATCAATTGTCGAGAACCCTTGGTCCTCATATCTAATGGCCAGGGTTTATGGGCACTAAACCAAATGTTTTAAGCCTGATAGGGCCCACACTCAACCCACACAAATACAATGCTAACAAGTGTCATCATTTGTGGCATTTTGGTCGCCATGTTGGCACAATATGTCATAATGATGTCATTCTCTCTCTCCCTTATTTACAAGTGTAAAAAGAGGCAGAACCTCGCGTTGAACCTTGCCCCACTGGCACCAAGATATCTCAAGTCTTTCAACGTAGACCCTCTGGTGCTTCGATTATCCGGTGACCTGATTAACTGAGGCTCTGCCTTTGGTTCCTAAATCTTTGATGACAAGTGGATGACTGAGGTCCGTCCTCCCCTCCGATCCCACAACTACCATTTCAATTCATTTTACATATGTAATAGGTTAGAGTAGATCGCATGATCTAGACGACAGAACCATGTGCAATTGGGATCAAGTGGCACCTTTAAGGATCAGTTACAACACTTAGCCAAAACACTTGGTCCTTTCCGTGGACAGTAGAGATCAATCCTTTGCTCCAAATAAACAGTTGTTCTTTCTCTATGATTTTAATAGGGATCTCAATGAAATAAGGTTTATACTCTCGATCTCCAGTTTCATAATTGTGACATGGATGGATTTATATCGTAAATCCGAGCAGAAGACAACAAAAATTTGAGTTTGAGAAAGAATCGATACTTCCCCACAGGGATAAAGCTCAGCCTTCTTATATAGAGGTCGGGCATTCCCACTAAGTTCAGGTTTCAAAGAGAATAAGGAACCGTAAGGGAAATCTAGAACATACAAATGTATAATCCCAAGCACCCCTTATTTATTTCTCTGAGTTTAAAGATCTTTGTTTAGACTGCCTTTAAAGCTTGTCCTTGTAGGTTAAACAACTAGGAAGTTAAAGCATAGAAAAATATAAGTTGTGAACTACAGATCCAGGCATATCTCTTCATCTATCATTCATCATAAGAGAAAATAACCAATAAGTAAATTCAACGCATGCAGAGTGCACAAATTAGGTACTCATATCATCTCTCTCAGCCATTCACTTTCCTTACAACTCCTTACCCATAACCATGCAATTACATCCATTATATCAATATGGAGTGTTTTTAGCCTTCATAGCAAATTACATAGTTTGTACATTCACATGTGAAAGCATACATAATCCCTATAGCTCTGGAATTGTACAAACACAAGGCTTGCAAATGAAACAAGTATTCGGTCCATTAAATAGGCTTACACATTCAGGAATGCAAATATAGGTGCCAACCATCCATTATATTCAAACACACAAGGCAGAAGAATACTTGTCATTTTATGAGATATCGCTATCCCAACTCACTATGGGTGAGCACTTTTCCCCCCAACCATAGGCTTTGTTGCTCTGTCACTTCGACAACATGCCACCCTCATGCCAAGCCATGATACCACCGGGGAAAAACATTCAGCCTCACAAGAAATTTACAGTGTGAAGGCCTCTCCTTCACATCAATTCCTAATAGAAAACCTCTCATAGTTCTCAAGACTCTCATCTCATCATTGTCACTTCCATTGTCCATACCATGACTCTCTTTTCTCAAAACGCACGCATGCATTTTTTCTCTTCCCCTGCACGTTCCCCCCATGCACCCATCATTTTCTTATCCTCGAAGTTTCTTGATTCCCTCCCCCATGCAGTTGGGAGATCCACGATTTTCCATGGACTTACCATTCCATTACTCCCATGCATTTACGTGGGAGGTAGTGGTCCAACTACCCAACATTGCACCATTTAATAATCGACTCCTTATGTTTTGGAGGAAGGGAGAAAGAATATCAAGTTATTTACAAACATTAAATCACTAAGGTGGCTTGGGATCCTTGGTAATATTGAGTCCCCTCTATGCCTCCTCACTAATCCCCCAAGTGGTATCATGGCTAGTATGCGTACTCCACCCATTATCTAGTTGTGTGACATATCGTATTAAACAAATAATATGTTTACAATGTTTATATGCCATGGCATGGATATCATTAATCATGATTAATTGCATATAATCATGCGATTAAAATTGGGGTGTTACATCCCCTCCCCCCTTAAAAGGGAACATCGTCCTCAGTGTTCTTTGCATTTCAGCAACCTTGCCATGCCTTTATCTTTCAATCACTTCAATAATGTCTTCCTCTCCTTGGTCTAGTCTTTTCCCAAACTTCTAGTATTCCAACACATGCCTACAATGATTGTTGGGTTAGGATTTTGGAGCATGTGGAATAGGAGGGTTTGAGAATTTTTTAAGGTTTCAGGGATCAATAGCGAGTAGAATGGTATTCAAAGGAGGAGGGAGCGGGACTCCCTCCTACAAGCAAGTGGTGGTGGACAAAGGGAAAGGCCCACACGCAGTAGGGATTAAGACCCCACTGATAAGGACCTCGGGGTCAGTGTCAGAACAACAAATCGAGGATAAACATGAAAAAGAGAAAAAAAAACCAGGAGAGGAGAACAAAGAATCCCGAGGCAAGACGCTCGAGCCCTCACACCCAACTGGGGAGGGAGGGAGAAATCCATGCAAACCAAAGACGACAATGATCCCAAAAGTGGTTCTAGAAGACCCACAGACACAAGAATATATAGACCAAATGAAGATGCATGCCCTGATCTACAAGTTTATTGGATTATGGCCCACCGAAAAAATCCTACGCAGCTGGATAAAACATCAATGGAAACCAAGTGGGGAGGTGGATCTACACCTAGGATCAAAAGGTTTTTTTATAGTAGTATTCATGAATCTAGAAGACATAGACAAGGTGTTCAAAGGAGGACCTTATTTCCATGCCTTAGTTGGATTGTATATGAGACCCTGGAAGGAGAATTTCTCCCCGGAAAAGGAGACCTTTAAATGCGTGCCAGTCTGGTTCAGGCTCTACTCCCTACCACTGGACTAATGGCTATCATCCACCTTTGAAGCAATAGGAAATAAATTGGGAAAATTTGTGAAGGCATCAAACGCAACTTTAAAAGGAAAGTACACCTCATTTGCAAGAATTTGTATAGAGATGGATGTCTCGGGGGCACTACTAGAAGCAATGTGTCTGGAATTCATGGATGAGGAATGGATCCAAAGTATAGACTACAAACAGATCTCGTTTAGATGCAGAAGATGTCATGAACACAGACACCTACTCAGGGAATGTAATTTAAATAAAAATAC
>ML804217.1:36989-102792 GCA_009831015.1 Picea engelmannii | reverse complement strand
GGAAGGTTGGAACAGATGCACTCGGAGAGTTTAGAAGTACTAAAGGAGCACGTCATAATGCAGGTGGTGGAGACCCTGACAAAGAAGAGTGTGTAGGCAAATAACCAAGTGGATGCACTCATGCAGAAGTTCCAAACATTAGAGAAATCGGTGCAGGAGGCACACATTGTCTAAGTGGCTCAGGGGTCCCAAGCCATAGGTTAGTGTTGGGGGCCTATTGGAGCAGGAAATTTTGGGGTTCAGTATAGTAAACAAGGATAAGATCTAAGGAATGGACCAAGGAAGCAGTGCATGCTAGGAAAGAAGGAAAAGTAGCATGAAAAAAGGAAAAGGAAGTAGCACGTTAGGAATTAAGGAAGATCAACACAAGAAATGGTTGGATCAAAGACCAACCGCACGGAAGCCAGTTAAAAAGTGGACAAGTGGAGTCCACTTAGAATTAGGGTTTTGAGTCATAATGTAAGGGTTTTTACCCATTTTGTAATATAAATAGAGGTGAGGTAGATAGGGATATCATATCTTATCTTATCTTAGAGCTCGGGTGTGAAGAACCTACTTTTGGAGAACTTTTGAGTCTTGGGTTGAAGTAATTGTTTTGTTGAGAGCTGTGGAGCTCAAATGGAGTTGGTTTTGAGTTGTAATTGAGGGTCAGGTTGCAAGTTGTGGAATTTGGTGCAACGTTGGTCAGCCTCACTAATACTAAATCTATGATGTAATGCATGCAGCACATGAGCGTTTTGATGAAGAATAATAAATAAAGCAAAAGATCTTTGTGGACGTAGCCCAGGGGGGTGAACCATGGTAAAAATGGTGTATCTATGTGTGTTGTGTTGATTTTATATGCTTGTGATGAATGAATCGATAGATGAATGAATCAATAGATGAATGCATCTGTTAGAGTTTATTTACAATGCACACTAGAATAATCATGCAGAATGAATGTTATTGAATGGATAAAATAGTAGATCTGATGAATTTTATGGTAGAATGCATGTTAAAGTAGAAGTCAAAGGAACATCCCCAATCCCTTCCATGATTGCAGACATCTGCCTCCTGCAGTCACCCATAAGCCATCTCGAGTGAGACTACATTGTGCACTATGTACGTGGTGTAGCCTTCTAGTTTACCAGAAGGGCCGATTGTGAATAGGGTTTTGTTGGAGGTTAGCCCATACATCCAACATCAAGCCTTCAATACAAGGTAATTCTAATCTATGTGTTTATAGTCAACTCCCATTCAACTCAAACAAAATTCATTGAAAGCTATATGAAATGTAAAACATAGAAGGGACGATCATTACTTAAAAATATAAGATGGTCACTAATTAAAACATATGATATGGATAAATGAGAATGTGGGAATAAGACAATCTACATTAAGCCAAAGATCCACCCATGCCAAATCGAATGAAGGGAAAAGAATTCAAATGATTTTATGATTTCTCTTCGCCATTCTTTTGATGGCATAAACTACCACTTGGCTCATTGTCTAACGAAATTGAAACATCCACCTAGCCACCACATGATGTGACCTCATGGGGATGTAAGGCGGTGTACGACTTTAAAGGTATACACAATTCCTATGTGTAGCTTCCAAGAAATTTAGAATGCAGTGTACAACCCTCTTGGGTGATAAATGGCAGTGTAGAACCTTGGGAAAAGAAGATAGGTTGTGTGTGGCTTCAATAGTCATCGAGTTTGTCAAACATAATTAGAAACTCATCTAGATAAGTGCAATGGTCAATTAATGGTAGCAATGGATCTCCAATCTGAGCGTAAATAAAGTGGTGGGTAATTCAGATTTGTTGGCATTCTTTAATTGATAATAGAGAATGAAATTCTAAGTAAACTAACATAGATACAACTATGAATTCTTCATTAAACCATTAATATGACTACAAGCAGCATACCAAGTACAAAGAAAATCTACCTAATTCAAATATGGACTTTTTAACACATAATTTGACACAACAAGTCGAGAAATTCATCACATAATGAAACAATATTTACCTTGCAAACCCAAATGGGAAAACTAGCATTCAATTAGCTTCTATTAGTATTCTTATTTCTCAGTAAATGTGTAGGTTACATCACCCTCTGGCTCTCTAGTACATTCTTAACCTTCACATTGGAATTTGGGCAGCAATTCCTCTCAAACTTAACCAAAGAACCAATATTCTTTTGGGGTACATATATAAATAGGAGAATGGTTTTATTGGGGGGTCATCTTCAAGGTTGAGTGTCCCCAACTCCTCAACTTCCCTCAAGTCGAGTGTTGGTTTCTCCTCTTTTGTCTTTTCTCAAAAAGAACTTTGAGGAATATTTCTCGTGCTTTATTTCTTTAATACTTTATTTCTTTACTTTTAATTATCTTTTTTCTTCATCTTTTAACTTTTCCCATACTTGCATTAAGAGTACAATGTTAATGAATGTGTGGATACTGATTGGAATGGCATGGGGCCATTCATGCCATCAACCTTGTCTCCTACCTGTATCATAGTCTAGAGAACCTTGATTTTGTTGATCCTTGTGGAACTTAAGTTAATAGAAAATTATGTTAATTTGTGGATCCAATTCTAATCCCACCTCCCTATTAGGAGGGTTTTGGTCCCCAAAATATTCTAAGGCAAGGTGAGGGAACTTGCATTAAATTTGGTTCCTCTCATACCATTTTTATTTCCTTGGAGTTTGTCCTTTGAGGCCAATCTACCAGATCTCTTTCCATCCTCTTTACATGTTCCTTTCATTGTAGAATTGTATCCTCCTTCAGTTCTTCAAGAGAATATGGTGAAAAATATTTGATAGTGGGGAGAACCTGATGGTCTCTTCTCCATCCAACATGGAGGGCTAAAACAACTTCATATACTCCACATTCACCACTGAATCAATCTACATATAAGAAGAAAGTCTCAATCTAAAGGCATTATCATTCACCTACTCAATGATGTCAAAAGGTATGCATCTAAGGAGATTGAGTTTCTTTGCTACTCCTTGCAGGTGCTCCTAACAAATGTAAATCCACACCTAGTCTCCAACTTGGAACTTATGATCTTCTTGGTGTTGGTCATGTTTCGCTTTATACTAATGTTGGCTTCTCTCAAGCTTGTATGTCCCATAACATGCAAGCCATATCCTTTCCACAAATGTGCTTACCTTCTTGTCATCTCCTTGCAAACTTTCTTTGTCCTTTTGTTGTCCATACACAATGTCAAATTGTGAGGAAGGTAAATAGTTGATGCAAGCCTTAAGAAGTGATTTTTTGGTGGAAGAATGGAGTGCTCAATTGTATGTATGTTTAATGTACACCAACTTCTCATCCCATGTCTTTGGATGCTTACTATTGTACCCTCTCAACAACTGTACTAACATACGGTTGACAATTTCCATTTGTCCATCAGTTTGGGGATTAAATACAATGGAATACCTCGTTTTGCTATCCATTTTCCCCCAAAGCAATGTCTAGAATCTACCCAAGAACATGTTATCTCAATTAGATATGATAGAGCCTGACAATCCAATTTGTACCCAAACATGATTGAAGAATAACTCAACTACTTATCTTATAATGATCATCTTCTTGCATGGAATGAGCATGCATGTATTGTTGAAGTGGTCTATCATGACAAACAAGTAGTCATAGCCTCTTCGAGACATAGACAAACCTCCAACAAAGTCCAGGGAGATGCTCTCCCATGGATCACTTAGTAGTGGCAACATCGTGTACAACCCAAGATTTTTGTTGATTGGCTTGCTAGTGATGCAAAGAACATAGTCCCTAATAAATTTCACCACATACTTTTGCATCTTTCACCAATACACATACCTCTACAAATTTTCCATTGTCTTCCTCATGCTAAAATATCCATAAATTTTTTAAGTGTGAGATTCTCTCATCAATCGAAAAATTTTGTCCTATGGTATGCATAGCCTATCCAACTTGTATAGTAGCCCATTCCAGAAGTGATATTTGTTTCCTTCCATGGAGGTGACATGTCTCTTAAATATTCATCTTATGGATAATCTTCACACAGCAGACCATGAGTGAAAGGCTCAAGTTGCATTATCACACCAACTATTGCAAACTTCTTTAGTAGGGTTCATGAAAGCATCTTAGCCAGCCTATTTGTAGATCCTTTCTTGTAGTTGATCAATGTTGTTCCCACAAAACCCCCCTAAGTTTAAATAAAACTTGGGGCCCCACCTTAATTTTTATTGATATGGATATGCTTCTTCCTTTTTTACATTAACTTTGATTTATTATTGCATGGTTGCATCATATGGTTAAGGTAGATAGGCCTTTAATATCTACTTTCTTGGTTTTGAATTAGCTCCTCTCTTGCGTTTCTTCCCATTTCAACCTTGAGTTCTTTATTTTATTGATTCCCTTTGCCCAATTCTCTTTTTTTTTCCAACTCTCATATCCCCTAATTTTTAAATAAAGCTCGATCTTTAAATCAAGATCCATTTTCACTAAATGTTCCATCACCTCACCTCAATTTTAGAATCAGCCTCAAACGCAAATTGGACCCATGCCAAGTGAACTGACACCCACGATCCCCAAATCAGGTATGCCCTTTCTTATAATGATGTTAAATGGTCATTATTTTCTTCATTGGGCCTAATTCACATATTAATTCTCCCATCACTTTGAATTATTTGCATGAATTAAAATTTAATGAAGTCAAATTTACATATTTGAAGTGGGCAGGTGATTTGCACTTGTTTGTATGCCTTTGAACATGATCTACCAACACCATAAATTTAAAACATCGCATTTTCAAACATGAGTGATTAAATTATTCCTAAAGTATGAGTTGTAATATCACATGCCACAAATTTGGGTTTTTTGGGTAATTATCATGATTTGACATTTATCCCTATAAAGTAACACTCAAGGTAGCAGAACTCCAAACATTTCAGTTTGAACATTGAAGGCAATGAATATGAATTTGCAAGGAAACTTCTTTCCCCGAGTTCAAACCTACATTAGGAGTTTTCAATTAATATCAAAATGCATCATGGATAATTTAATATGCAGATCAAATTAGGGTCAATATTCTGTTAAACCGACAAACTTGTATAATTTGAATTGTTTGAGGAATGTTTGCTATTTTTAAATTTGATTTAATCTTCTAAGTTAATCATGTATTCTCTTTTGGTTGTGATAACATTTTGTAGGAAATTATATCTGGCCTCCAAGAGACCCAGAAAAAGGAAGATAAGCCCTTGGGAAAGATTGGTTGTGGGTCAATCACAATTGATTGCCATACTAGAGTATCCTAAGGAGACAATACTAGTTAGTGTGGAAGATGGAGGAACTATAGAAGAGAAATCAATGTGCAAAGCAGAACATATACTTGGAGGAGAAGAAACACCAGTGGAAAATTATAGAGCCAACTATCAAGATCTTTAATTCATTGAATACACCTCCAAGGTGTAGAATGAGTTAAACCTAGTGTATAGGGAATTCTACAACAAAGAAAAACCTCTATAGACCTTGGGGATGGTCATAATAGAAGTAAAAAAATATGTCTAAGTATGGCAGTTGGATTTCAACAAGCTAACATGTAGTTCGACAGGGTGAAAGATTAGCAAGTTGCACTTAATGAAAGTCCCCCTAAAATTCTCGCTATTCCCGCATGAGTTGTAACACACACGACCCCCTAAACTATCTTAGGCTGGTGGGGTGTACAAATTTCCTCTTTTATTTTCTCAAAACCACCTTTATTGATCCCCTCTAAATCCAATTCTATCCCCTTAATCTAGCTATGTTTGTTGAGAGTTTTCCAATGATTGTAACCATGCTCAAAACCAAGCTCAGGATCAAAAGTTATGGCCTTTTAAATTTTGCAGGCCTTCTCCTGCCAAAGACCACATGGAATCCATGTGGAGCCTCACCACCTAGACTATCCCATGTGGCACCACCTGGTGTTGGCCTGTCAGGATAAGTAGTCCTCCAACGTGGCAAGTCTCAGGCCAAAATTTGGTTGGCATACCTTAAATGTCAACAGGTGAAACTCGAAGGCGGATCCATGCCCAATCAGGCACCAAGATCCTGTAGATACCCAACAACCAACACTACCAAAGGCTTCCCAGTGCCCAGGTATCCAGTTGTCTGGTCCCCGGGACCTTAACCCAACTGGGACCTTTTTCCCACCAGACACCAAGATCTTGAGGATTCCCAACACTTGACACCACGAGGAGTTTCTTGGTTGTTGGTTAACCATTTACCCAGGCATCAGAACTTAACACAAGAGAAACCTCTGCCTAGATAGAGGTGCACATCTACCAAGTGCCTCACCCCACTAGGCATCAATACCATGGGCTTCGCCAAGCCCTTTTCAACCAAATCTCCCCTCGTCTCGTGGTCCAATTCTCTCACGCATCGAATCCCTCCTAAGCTTTATTCCAAGATATAAATGGTTGAGATCTCTCGGCCTCTGAGATCCAACAGTTGGGATATATGCTCGGCTTGAAGGGTCGTAATAGTAGGTGGTCCAGCTGGCACCTAAGATACATGGACCTGATGTGGCATGCCACCTCGCACGACACCCTGTAATGACACATAGCCCCAATGACATAGCATGACACATGGGGTAACACGTGGCCACTAACATCAGCATGTCCTCCGACCTCATATGAAACTCAGCATTGGAACCTTGATTATCCTAGACACGTGGCACATTACCAACCTTGACATGTGGACTAACCACGAATCGACACATGGAACCATGTGGCACCACACATCATCATAGGGCATAAGGGCTCCTCCACTTAGGTGTTGACACAAGTTCACTTCTTATTGATTCATCTACATCATCCTAACGTCATCGGCACATGCTCCATATTCCTCTTGCTCATACTCTCGCAAAATAAAGGGATAGAACCCTCACCCAACCGAGCACCGGGAAACCAGGAATGGAACATAGAGAAACGAGGCTTGGGAACTCTTGTGGTCCAAAGGTCCGATTACTCCAAGGCAACAAACTCCCTCCTTAGCTTACAAAGAAAGATCAATTGTCGAGAACCCTTGGTCCTCATATCTAATGGCCAGGGTTTATGGGCACTAAACCAAATGTTTTAAGCCTGATAGGGCCCACACTCAACCCACACAAATACAATGCTAACAAGTGTCATCATTTGTGGCATTTTGGTCGCCATGTTGGCACAATATGTCATAATGATGTCATTCTCTCTCTCCCTTATTTACAAGTGTAAAAAGAGGCAGAACCTCGCGTTGAACCTTGCCCCACTGGCACCAAGATATCTCAAGTCTTTCAACGTAGACCCTCTGGTGCTTCGATTATCCGGTGACCTGATTAACTGAGGCTCTGCCTTTGGTTCCTAAATCTTTGATGACAAGTGGATGACTGAGGTCCGTCCTCCCCTCCGATCCCACAACTACCATTTCAATTCATTTTACATATGTAATAGGTTAGAGTAGATCGCATGATCTAGACGACAGAACCATGTGCAATTGGGATCAAGTGGCACCTTTAAGGATCAGTTACAACACTTAGCCAAAACACTTGGTCCTTTCCGTGGACAGTAGAGATCAATCCTTTGCTCCAAATAAACAGTTGTTCTTTCTCTATGATTTTAATAGGGATCTCAATGAAATAAGGTTTATACTCTCGATCTCCAGTTTCATAATTGTGACATGGATGGATTTATATCGTAAATCCGAGCAGAAGACAACAAAAATTTGAGTTTGAGAAAGAATCGATACTTCCCCACAGGGATAAAGCTCAGCCTTCTTATATAGAGGTCGGGCATTCCCACTAAGTTCAGGTTTCAAAGAGAATAAGGAACCGTAAGGGAAATCTAGAACATACAAATGTATAATCCCAAGCACCCCTTATTTATTTCTCTGAGTTTAAAGATCTTTGTTTAGACTGCCTTTAAAGCTTGTCCTTGTAGGTTAAACAACTAGGAAGTTAAAGCATAGAAAAATATAAGTTGTGAACTACAGATCCAGGCATATCTCTTCATCTATCATTCATCATAAGAGAAAATAACCAATAAGTAAATTCAACGCATGCAGAGTGCACAAATTAGGTACTCATATCATCTCTCTCAGCCATTCACTTTCCTTACAACTCCTTACCCATAACCATGCAATTACATCCATTATATCAATATGGAGTGTTTTTAGCCTTCATAGCAAATTACATAGTTTGTACATTCACATGTGAAAGCATACATAATCCCTATAGCTCTGGAATTGTACAAACACAAGGCTTGCAAATGAAACAAGTATTCGGTCCATTAAATAGGCTTACACATTCAGGAATGCAAATATAGGTGCCAACCATCCATTATATTCAAACACACAAGGCAGAAGAATACTTGTCATTTTATGAGATATCGCTATCCCAACTCACTGTGGGTGAGCACTTTTCCCCCCAACCATAGGCTTTGTTGCTCTGTCACTTCGACAACATGCCACCCTCATTCCAAGCCATGATACCACCAGGGAAAAACATTCAGCCTCACAAGAAATTTACAGTGTGAAGGCCTCTCCTTCACATCAATTCCTAATAGAAAACCTCTCATAGTTCTCAAGACTCTCATCTCATAATTGTCTCTTCCATTGTCCAGACCATGACTCTCTTTTCTCAAAATGCACCCATGCATTTTTTCTCTTCCCCTGCACATTCCCCCCATGCACCCATCATTTTCTTATCCTCGAAGTTTCTTGAGTCCCTCCCCCATGCAATTGGAAGATCCACGATTTTCCATGGACTTACCATTCCATTACTCCCATGCATTTATGTGGGAGGTATTGGTCCAACTACCCAACATTGCACCATTTAATAATCGACTCCTTGTGTTTTGGAGGAAGGGAGAAAGAATATCAAGTTATTTACAAACATTAAATCACTAAGGTGGCTTGGGGTCCTTGGTAATATTGAGTCCCCTCTATGCCTCCTCAATAATCCCCCTAGTGGTATCATGGCTAGTACGCGTACTCCACCCATTATCCAGTTGTGCGACATATCACATTAAACAAATAATATGTTTACAATGTTTATATGCCATGGCATGGAAATCATTAATCATGATTAATTGCATATAATCATGCGATTAAAATTGGGGTGTTACATCCCCTCCCCCCTTAAAAGGGAACATCGTCCTCAGTGTTCTATGCATTTCAGCAACCTTGCCATGCCTTTCTCTTTCAGTCACTTCAGTAATGTCTTCCTCTCCTTGGTCTAGTCTATTCCCAAACTTCTAGCATTCCAACACATGCCTACAATGATTTTTGGGTTAGGATTTTGGAGCATGTGGAATAGGAGGGTTTGAGAATTTTTTAAGGTTTCAGGGATCAACAGCAAGTAGAATGGTATTCAAAGGAGGAGGGAGCGGGACTCCCTCCTACAAGCAAGTGGTGGTGGACAGAGGGAAAGGCCCACACGTAGTAGGGATTAAGACCCCACTGATAAGGACCTCGGGGTCAATGCCAGAACAACAAATCGAGGATAAACATGAAAAAGAGAAAAAAAAAAAACAGGAGAGGAGAACAAAGAATCCCAAGGCAAGACGCTCGATCCCTCACACCCAACTAGGGGGGGAGGGACAAATCCATGCAAACCAAAGACGACAATGATCCCAAAAGTGGTTCTAGAAGACCCACAGATGCAAGAATATATAGACCAAATGAAGATGCATGCCCTGATCTGCAAGTTTATGGGATTATGGTCCACCGAAAAAATCCTACGCAGCTGGATCAAACATCAATGGAAACCAAGCAGGGAGGTGGATCTACACCTAGGATCAAAAGGCTTTTTTATAGTAGTATTCATGAATCTAGAAGACAGAGACAAGGTGTTCAAAGGAGGACCTTATTTCCATGCCTCAGCTGGATTGTATATGAGACCCTAGAAGGAGAATTTCTCCCCGGAAAAGGAGACCTTTAAATGTGTGCCAGTCTGGTTCAGGCTCTACTCCCTACCGTTGGACTAATGGCTATCATCCACCTTTGAAGCAATAGGAAATAAACTGGGAAATTTTGTGAAGGCATCGGACGCAACTTTAAAAGGAAAGTACACCTCATTTGCAAGAATTTGTATAGAGATGGATGTCTCAGGGGCACTACCAGAAGCAATGTGTCTGGAATTCATGGATGAGGAATGGATCCAAAGTATAAACTACAAACAGATCTCGTTTAGATGCAAAAGATGTCATGAACACAGACACCTACTCAGGGAATGTCCTTTAAATAAAAATACAAAACAAGAAAAAACAAAACAAAACGAGGATGAGGAAGGTTTTGTTCGATCGAATTATAAAGGCAAAGGAAATAGAAGACAAAAAAAAACCCCCACAAATAGTAACCCGGAGAAAAAAAATAGCTTCAAAGGTATGGGGAACCAAACCCAGGTCGGAGATGTGGGACAGGGAAGGCAAGGGGAAAGAGAGCCTGAAGAGAAGGAGACCAATAAAACAATGGAGAAGCAAAATCCTAAAGAAACCTTTGGCAACGACAAAGTTTCAACTGGAGAAGGAAACCAACAAACAAATACCCAATGTAGGAGAGGGATGGAGACTCTGAAATGACACTGAGAGAGGTTGGAATCGAGGATTCATATCTTAGAGACATCATAGAAAGGGAAGGGATAGACCTCCAAAATATTTTAGAGCAATGGAAAAAAAAAGGTATGGACAACATACCTTTAGAACAACTAGATCTCATTCAGTATCTCTTCCTAATGATGGAGGAATTAAAATCAAGAGGAATCAAACACATGCATGGAGAAATAGGTACCCCGAGTATCAAGGCGGGAGATAGTCAACAACAAAACTCACCAAATCAAGCAAAAAGGAATAAGGGGAGAAAATATAACAGCGTGGCCTTGCAGGAACTAGGAGTGCTTCTTATTAACTCTGGTAAGATCAAAAAAAAAATCCCTACCTCCTCGCCAAATGTTTAAAATGAAGGTTATCACTTGGAATATAAGAGGCCTGAACAACCCCAAGAAACAGAGAATTATAAAAAATAAACTAAAAATGGAAAAACTAGATATATGTTTTATTCAGGAAACCAAATGTACAACAATAAAGATAGCACAAATAAGTAAGAAAAATTGGAATATCTACAATGTTTTGGATATTGATAGTCAAAATATTGTTGGAGGCATCCTCACTCTTTGGAACCCACAAAAGGTGGAGTTGCTCTCGACAGAAGCTACAAAGCATTATTTATCAGTAATCATGCAAGTTATAGAGAATCCAGAGAAGGTGATGTGCACTAATGTTTATGGCCCTCAACTACTGGAAGATTAAAAAAAATGATTTTAGACCTAGAAAACCTAAGGGATAGAAATAAGAACCCTCATTAGATTTTAGCAAGTGATTTCAATATAATAGGCACTTTGGCTTAGAAGAATGGGGGTATTAGAAGACTGGACAGATATGCAGAGGTCTTCTCAGCCTTCATCGAAAAAACAAAGCTAGTTGATATCAAAACAAGTAATGGACAGTTCACCTGGAACAACAAAAGAACTCTACACCACCAAATAGCCTTAGGATTAGTCAGGTTTTTAATCTCGGAATCAATAATCATGCAATGTATAATAATGGAAGGAAACATTCTCCCAAGGGGGGGCTAGGACCACTTGCCAGTTCTATTGGAGCAAAATTTCAAGTAACCCCAAAAAATAGGCCATTCTGGTTCGAGAGTTTCTCGATTGAGCACCCAATCTTCAAGGAGAACATCAAGATTTGGTGGAAAGAGAAAATCTAAGAACAAGGGACAAAAATGTTTAGACTTCAAAGAAGACTAAAACACATAAAGGAAAAACTAAAGCAGTGGAATAAAGAAGTCTTCAAGAATATTGACTAGGATAAAAAAGTTCTAGATGATCAAATGGGTCGGCTCCAGGAACAGTGTATCCAAGAAGGCTACAATGAGGAGAGGAAAAAAGAGGTGAACCAATTGATTCAGGAGTGGGAGGCAAGATGTAAACAAGAGGAGATCATGTGGAGACAGAAGTCCAGAGTGCAGTGGTTAAAGGAAGGGGAGAAAAATACAAAGTTCTTCCACATGTCAACTATAGCGAGAAGAACTCATAATAAAATCATGAAGATCCACGACTAGGAAGGGATAGAGAGAGAATCCCACCAGGACATTGAAAATTCTCTAGTTAACCATTTTTAAAATATAGCTAGAGAACCCAACCTAGACCGAACTAAAGCAATCCATAGAATCTTAAGGCATATCCCCATAGTGGTTATAGAGGAGCATAACTTAAATTTAAGAAAACCTATTTCTCCAGAAGAAGTCGACCAAGTGATCCAGAAGATGCCAAATGAAAAGGCCCCAAGCCCAGATGGTTTCACTGTGAACTTCTTCAAATCTTGTTGGGATGTGGTTAAATATGATATTTATGGCATAGTGGAATACTCAAGACGCTCGGCCTCAATCATGAAAGATTTGAACTCCACTCTGACCACCTTGATACCCAAAGAAAATGAGGTGAGGACTCCGGACAGGTTCAGATTGAAACCCCTTTGCAATGTGATGTACAAGATAATATCTAAAGTTATAACTAATAGACTGAAGCCTCTACTCCCCATTCTGATTTCAAAGGAACAATCGGGTTTTCTGGAGTGAATGAAAATAATGGATAACATCATTCAATCCCATGAAATAATTCATACTCTGAAAAGTAGGAAAAAAGCGGGAATGATAATTCAACTGGATTTTTCCAAAGCATATGAAAAACTAAGTTGGCACTATATGGAAAAAGTAATGGAAGCCTTTGGCTTTGACAAGCACCGGATAAAGTGGGTAATGACCCTTGTCTCCACGACTAGTTTCTCATTATTGGTTAACGGAGCCCCAACAAAACCTTTTTACCCTTCCAAGGGCCTCACACAAGGGGATTTGTTGTCCCCCTTCATGTTTATTATTATGATGGAAGGGTTAAGCAAAACCATAAAAGCTGCAACAAAAGAGAGAAATATAAAAGGTCTCAGACTGTATGAAGAGTGCCCAACAACAACACATCAACAATTTGTGGATGACACAATGCTTCATGGAATTCCCACTGTCAAGGAAGCTACATCATACAAGAAGATCCTAGTTGATTTCGGAGAAGCCTCAGGGATAGAAATAAACCACTCAAAATCTATGATATACTTCTTCAACACCAATATTGGTGTTCAAAGGAACCTCTCCAACATCTTGGGCTTTGAGAGGAAAAACCTGCCCACGAAATATTTGGGTTTTCCCCTTATAGACAAGGCAAGTAAGTACACTACTTGGGAAGGGATCCTCACCAAGTTGCAAGAGAGAGTAAAAAGATGGACCTACAGAACCCTTAATTTAGTTGGTCATTTAATACTAACAAAGGCAATATTACAAGTGATCCCAATGTACTTAATGTCGATCTTTCCCACCCCAAAAGGAATTTTACAAAAAATTAGAACAATCCAAAGAAACTTCTTATGGAGAGGAGCAGAGGACAAGAATAAATGGGATCTAGTGGCCCGGGAGAAACTGTGTTGGCCAAAGAGAAAAGGGGGTCTTGGTTTACAAGACCCACAAGTAACAAATGATGCTTACGGAGAAAAACTGTGGTGGAGATGGATTAAATATAGCTCGATGTCGTGGGCTAGCTTGTGGAAAGAAAAATATGCTCCAAGTATTAACCCTCAGGATCTAATCAGGTTCACATGTACAGGAGAAGGATCAACCATCTGGACCTTAGCCTGGAGAAATAAATAGTGGATCCACGATCACAGTTTCTGGGAAATCAGGAATGGCCAAACAATGAGATTTTGGGAAGATGCTTGGCAGCAAGAACCCACGATGGAAAACCAAGACAAAGAAAGGATGAAACAAGAGATGCTTGGGCAAGGTAAAATAAGAGTTTGTCAGTACTGGAAACAAGGGGAGGAGATATCGAAATGGAGAATATGGGACAATTTCCAAACTCAACATAGAACTCGGGACGCTCAATTGGTTAAAGAGATAGAGGAGGAGATGGGAAAAAGGAAACTTTGGTTCTCAGATGAGGAAGTCCAACTGAGATGGGGAAGGACAGATGGAGGAGAATTATCTCTAAATGAAGCCAGATACTATATAGCAGGCCAAGCCCAAAGAGACACAGAACCTCATTGGGAATGACTTTGGAGTTACCCTCAATTGACAAAGATAAAAAAATTATATGGTTGATCCTACAAAAGAAAATCTTGACCTGGGAGAACCTAGTAAAAAGAGGATTTTATGGACCCTCAAGGTGCCACCTCTGTGAATCCTAGGAGGAAACAACAGACCATCTTCTGGATGAATGCACCTACGCAACCGAGATTTGGGACTGGGTAGCAATGGGGTTTCTCCAAACGAATAGGGTAAAGGGAGATATTAGAGCTACTCTAAGGAATTGGAAGGAACACTACAACGAAAATGAAGTGGTTAACCTATGCTGGGGGTTAACATCGGGGATGGTCATCTGGTCAATTTGGAAAGAAAGAAATAGGAGACCCTTTAGGAATGAAAGTCGTCTGATATCTAATATTGTGGATTCTATCAAAACACAAATAAGGGAGACAGTGCAGAGTAGAAACTTCACGTGTCAAAAAAACTCCACGTCTCCCCACGACCTTAGAACTCTACTTTGGTTACAATTGAAAGAATGGAGACTTAACTTACCTGCCCCTTGTGCCCCGCATATTCTCAGTGATGTCAAGACTAGGACCCCACCTCAGACAGGCTTCCTAAAATTGAATTTCGATGGTGCGTCCAAAGGCAACCCAGGAAAGGCTGGAGAGGGGGGAGTGATCAGAGACAGTGGGGGGGAAATCATTCGCATGTATGCAGCTAGCATAGGATACACTAAAAACAATGTAGTTGAGTTTGGAGCTTTGGAACATGGTCTGGAAATTCTGATTAGAGAAGGCCAAACAAATGTCATAGTTGAGGGAGACTCAGCTCTGGTAATCAACACAACAAAAAGACTTCAGTGTGGAACCAGCATTGGTAAGGTGATAAGACACTGGTGTCTAGTGCAAACTCTACAAAGAATTTTGAAGCACTTACAAACCATATTAACGATAGAACTCAGATGGATAAGAAGGTAGGCAAACGCGTTGGTGAACAGGTTAGCAAACGAGGGAGTGATCTGGGTGGATAATATGTTGGACAAGACTTGGATCAGAATTCCTAGGGGACAACTCAGATCTGACTGCGAACACCTAGAGGATCTAGATCATAGTGGCATCTTTCGAAACGACAGTCACATCGAGGCTTACATGGGGCAGTCTGACCCGGCGTGGGACCCAGGCGAAATATGAGTATCCTAACACTTGGCCCTCAAATCTTATGCAGAGATTAGACGGGAAGGAGAAGGTAAGGTAGGTGGATGTACAATCCAATAGAAAGGATACAGAGGACAGATCGTGAGATAGCTCAGGTGGTATTAATGGAAATCATGAGAAGATAAGGACAATAGAGATGGAGGATAACCCTGAGTGGATCTCGGCTCCTAGGACAAGGTACGTACCTAGAAAGACAGTTTGCAGAGATGGCAGGAAAGGGTACGAGGAGTTGAGATCCAAAGGGAGCATAATGGCAAGAAGTGTCTCTCCGGAACATTAGTGTGATTGCATTCTCCACCTCATGGAAAGATTATTAGGAGTTACAGGTATCTGGGTGAGAAACTGTTATAACCTGAATAACCGCAGGCATGTCCACAACTTGTTGAGATTAGCCTCCTACAATAGTTGCAATTCCAAGATCATCTAGGTTAAAGGGAGATGTCAAGAGTGGATCGAGAAGAGAGTTAGTAGTCAAGAGGTAGGTAGGAACAATGCTATGGTGCGCATGAAACACACCATGAGGAAGGGTAAACCCCTTGGGGAGGGAAAACCGAAAAGATCGAGGAAAATGACAAGGATTGAGAATGTTGCAAGGGAAGCAATGAGAATGTACCAAACTTCAGTCCCTCAAAAAGGGAAAGAAGCGGTGGAAAGTTGGGAGGAGGAGATTAAGGTGGAGGGAGGCAGTAAGGATATGGACAAGATAGCCCAAGAGGTAGATTGGATTAGAGACATGGGGGCTACCCGCACCAGGGAGACACTCTACCACAGAACTTTGGAGATGGTGTGGGTCACTAAGATGTTAATAGGAAAGGTTAAGGCTGATCGAGATGACACCCGCAAGGAGGAACAACAGGAGATGAAGTCTATGTTGGAAGACATCCAACGCCAAGTGAGCGTGTTGGAGACCATTGTCAAATTGTTGGTGGATATAGAGAAAAAAAGCAGAGTAAACATGAGAGGCTACCTTCCCAGTTCCACCTGTGCCTGAGGTATGTCCACCATCTGGACATAACTCTGGTAGATAACCATGGCACGCCAACCCAAATTCGAAGGATCGGGACTACCTCCCCCAAAGAAGACAACAAAGGTCAGGCAGGCAGAGTGATGGAACATTCCCAGGTTCTCTAGCTTTATTGTTTTCCCCGTTTAAAATTTTATATTTCCCAAGTACATGCAACTAAGCCAGGAGATAGTAAGGATGCCAATATGTAGCTGGATCACATAGTCTTAATTTTGTATTAAGTTTTAGTCCTCTTTGAAACAACAGCAAAAACTTTGATTAGAAAGGATTGGTCTAGTTTCCTTTTTGGCAGACCAGTTCCCCCACCTTATAAGTCTTAATCCAAGAAAAAATAGTATTGTGTTTAGTTGGTCTAGTTTCCTCTTGGTAGACCAATGACACCTTTTTTGTATGACATTTAGAGAAGTAATATAGTTTTCTATACCGATTTACAAAAAAAAAACACATGCCTACAACAAATCAAACAACATGCATGTTAAAACCATTCGCATGCATAAACATTTCATTAATGTTCATAATTCGGGAGGAATATTCATATCAACACAATACTTATCTGTCCAATTCATGGATCTGCATCTGTATGGCTGCCCCATTTACTTCGCTCAATGTTTTTCCTTTGACATATTCACTGTGATCATGACCCTAATCAATAGATAACAAAATTTATCGAATTCTCCTTTTCCTTTCGGTCACTCACCTTTTGGGCTCAGGCATCCCCTTCTCTGTTGTGCAGTCCCTCGGGCTATCCATTTTTTCTGCCAAGGATTTCTTGCACAAGAAGATTTTAGAGACTTCACCAAATCTTACAGTCGAGGTGTCCCTCGGGCCCACTCTACCGAGATGTTCCTCAGGCCCACTCTAACACAACACAACCATATCAAGGAAATTATGGCATACATGGTCTTGATGTCACAACATTGTCCTTGTTTCCATGTTTTTCCAGCTCGAAAGCCATCATTTGTCCCTTTAGTAATGATCTATAATCTTACTTGTATCACATGCATACAGTAACTGTGAGACACTATCATCAATTTCAATCAAAATCCTTTCAATCTGCTTCCCACAAATTTCAAATTCCACTTATAAATTTCCAGATATGTTCCTTATAGGAACCAGATTCCACAAGTATGAGACTTATTTCTCATAACATTTTGGCTCTTTTACAATCAACAGGCATTGGTCTTCCTTATGGACTTATATTGTTTCCATATCCAAGACCACTTCTTCCTGCAATTTCAATCTTCACACAACCAAAGAAATTGTTAGTTTATCATGCACATTACATTTTCATTGCACATTTGCAGTGGCTCACAAACAATTGTTAGAATTGTGCATACTAACAACTAAATCACTTTTCTTCACTAATCATATGAGACAAAAGGAAATTATCATTATTGCTTACATACACATTTTCTTAACATACCAAGATTTTTATAATGCATCCAATCTTCATAGAATTCAACTAATGTTCCAATGTCCATGGCCACATTTACACACAATGCACCCTTGCATTGATATTCAAATTACCATGTTTTATGTTAGGAATCTCACCATGGTGAGTTGGAACTCAACCAACCTCTCACCACATGGCTTCTTTATTCACATTCATTATTACAGTAGGAATGTGTTTCTTGCTTTGAGTTGATCATGACCTCAAATCACCATACATTATATGAAATTAAAATTTCATATGAATGCATTCAACATTATTTCTTTACTGGTAACTAGGGTGTCAATATTCATGGCCACCCAATTCCTCTCTTTACCCTTTTCACAACTTTGTTGGAATACTTGAAGGTCCTCCTTCCATAACGGGCAGTCCAATACCTTCCCTCTTCCATACAACATGCATCTCCTCAATGCATTCAACCAATGTGCTTCTTATGATAACTTCTATTCATAATCATTCATGATTAATCAATGCATCCATGACATGTTTGCACATGAATTTCATGCAAGGATTTTAAACGTCCTCGACTACCAGAGGTTCCTCCCTATATCATTGAGGTTCTCTTTTCCTAAATCACACCCTTCTTGTGTTTCAATGACATTCATATAACCAACCATAATAATAACTATATATATCACCAAGATATAAAATAGTTCGGAAGGGATCCTTACCCAATCCCTCCAAACCATATGCTACATTGGCATAAAAAAAATTATACATGTCTTGTTGTCGGCAACCTTTCTGACATTACCTCATCAGTGGTGCTTCATGGGAACTCAGAACGTCCCTTCATCAATATTTCAACATCAACCTTCTTGTATTTATCCTCTACCCGAGGTAATCTACCATTGGTAGTTGTCTCCTCAACAACTCCAATCCTTCCTACACACAATAGTCACAACAACAATTACATCAGCTGTCATGCCAAATTATAATGTAGGTGTTTTAACACTTTTACAGTCATTAGACATTATTCATATATGCCTTAGCATATTTGTATGCACTTCTACTACCTTATTCCTCAATGTGTTCACTAGTGCAATCATAAAAATGTTTCAGATGATTGTACTTTGACACAACCATCAACATTCTCATGTTGGAAACATTCACATATAATAGTTTTCTCATTCTAGAGAAATACAACAGTCAACAAGAGATTCTCCCTTTTTCCAACTCCTTTGCAAAGTCTAGAAATGTCAACTTAGTTGAACTATTTCCAAGGCCTTGTTACACATCAAAATGTCACATTTCAGTTTCTCACCCTAAGTGTCACAAAGTGACGTATGCACCTTGTTAAGCATCGCATGCACTATCGTAAGTGTCGTATGTGTTACACATTATTTTGGTCACTCTGGTGGTGTCTCTACAGTTATGTGTTCAGGCTCTCATAAGGACCTTTTGCCTGAGAAAAGTGATTGTTGTCTTCTTCCACAAAACATATTTTTAAGATGAGTTCGCAGGCTGACTATGTTGTAGGGTGCGAGAATCTTGATTCTCACAGGCAACCCTATACCTATTCTGCGAGGTGTTTGCAGTCTGCTCTATAGGTAGGGTGCGAACCTGTTTTAAAGCTTAAAAGGAAGAGGAAGTTGCAAAGGTTCTAGAAGAGGATCTTCTAGAAAATGAGTCGGCATTCGCATGGCTAGCATCCTACTGACTTCTCAGATTTAGTCAGATCATCCTCATCCCTTTAACCATATCTCTTTCTCTTGTATAATGAAGGGTTTCTCAAGGAAGAGGTTAAGCAAGATTGAATGGAGATTTGATGAAAGAATTGTGTGAGGAACCCTATTTGAATTGAAGCTTGAGGCCTCCATTTGTCCATCAAGCCATACTGAATTTTCTTCATGCAAGTGTAGAACAAGTGCGTGTGTTGGAACCAAGGACCCCTGAAAGGACGCTTGCGACATCAAGGCAATCTGGTTGCATCTTCTACTTTCATTTAATACAATATAGTGGCATGTCCCTTTCCCATAAAATCACTCTTATTTTATCGCATAACTCCTTGATCATATGCATAGGTTGTCATTGAATATACTTTGATATCTTCACTTCAGTTGGTTTGTGTTGTCTTAGACCTGATCTTACAAGAGCATCGGAGTGAAGTAGGAACAACAAAGACCTAAGGAAGCGATATAAAGGTATGTCAATCATTCCTCTTTGGTAGTAGATTCGATGATTACAACTTAGGGAACGAGTCATGTCATGTCATGTTTTGTTCTAGATCCAGGTGGATCTAAGGAGATCTATTAGTGTCTGCATATACCGATTTATCCTATAACAGTATGCACCTTACCTAGTGTCGCATTCACTTTGTCGAGTGTCGCAACCCCTTGACACCATGAAAGACATTTTCCATGACCCCTAAGTCATATTGGAGGAAGAAACCCATCATTTCAAGGTCAAAACACACCTTTTTCTTGGAAAAATCAACCATTTTGGGGGCATTTATGAAGGGTGGCACCCCCTGGCTATGTTGGTGGAGTGCCACTTCATGGAATGGCGCCCCCCTTGCCATGTTAGGGGACCACCACTTTAGAGGATGGCGCCATGTGTCTAGTTCTAGGGAAGCACTAGTCTTGTTAGAGGGAAAAGGGGGATCCTCCACCTTATTCTATGGGCCAACTGTCTTGGGATGAGGTTGGTTATGTTCAACCCCCATGTTGTTGCTTCACCTTAGGATATGATCCAAATCTTAAGGAGCCATATCCTCAACCATATCTTTCATTTGATCATGGTGGTTGTTCCTCTCAAGCCTATATATTGAAGGTATTTCCAAGGTGAAGGGGGGAATAAATCAATGAAATACCATCATTTTGATCTTGATTCATTCATGCAAGGGTTGGATGAGGAGAGATTGGAGAGGTTGTTGCAGTATCAATCATCATTTGTAAGTATCTTCTAATTGGTTCTCATTCAATATATACTTGGCCTATTTCCTTCAAGTCTATGTCTTGTTACATGTGCTTGTCTACTGTTGCTCTAATCTTCATAGATAGACTTGTCTTATCTAATCAAGTAGAGTAGGATATAGTTGTTTCTCTTTGTTGTCTATTGTAGATCTCAGTTTGCGCTAGGGAGTTTGAGGATCAAGCTCTGGGGTTGGAAGCAACAAGGACAAACATCAAAAAAGGTACATCGTATCCTTTCTATCCTTCTCGATTTGATTGTTCTAGATGAGTTTAAAGGGATGTTAGTGTCCACTTGTACTCTTTTTGTCTTGCTATAGTGGTCTAGCAATCGAAGGGAAGTTTCACCTATCTGCATGGGGAATATTTTGTAACAGGCCTCTCTGCCCTTGCATAACATGGCTTTTACCAAGATCATACAATCAAATATCTTCACCGATTCTTTTTCTTTCATAAGTTGTTCTTTCTTCTTTTAAAAACACACAACTATGTTAAACAAATCAAATATTTAGAGTGAAAAAAGTGTTCTTTCTTTTCTCCATCTTTGCTTCTGTATTCTGCCCCTTTCTTGGGCCTGCCTGCTCCATTTCCTAGAGCATTTTCATTCAAGTTCCTCTTCACTTTTCTTCATTCAAAGAGTCATCTTTCCTTGAATGCAACAACACAATGCATTATCAAAGTTAGCTTATAAATTAGCCATAAACAAGTGCATTTTGCACATTGATCAAATAGAATTAGGATTGTCAAGGTTCTATCATATGCAAGTCTTCCACGTGTGCATTATATTTTAAAATGTAATCCAGGATTCTTATACAATTAGGCTTTGCATCCCACTGCCTAATTTCCCAGCAGTCATTAATTTTATGGCTTTGTTCTCCTAACAGAGTCTTCACATAGTTCCTCCACATGGAAATTCTTCAACATGCAACTTCCTTATTGCATAGCTATCATCTCTTGAAATGACCTCAACCCATGGGTTAGAATCAACTTTAACATTTCAGTTGTTTACCCAATATTCCATAAAGAATAGAATCATGCATATATTCAAACTACACATTCAAACATGTGCATCTATCTTACCAGCTTGCATTCATAGTATGCTTTCATGCACTTAACCACAAGCATCAACATAATGTGTGTCTCTTCCACTGACACACTTTATAATTCCACATGAATATCTACATCTATTTGAAATCATTTAACTCATGATTGCTCACAATCATTCTCATGAAGTTTCTAAAGGCATAATCATATTGCCTTATTTTCATAACAACGGATAATTCTTGCTCATTTTCCCTTTCAACATTTTACACTAGCTCTCTTTAAGGAAAAGATAGTACAACCCCCTCAAGATAGTATTCAAACAAAACACTCAGACCCTTCAAAATAGGGTCAGTTATGCATCCATTGCATTCCCCAAAACCTGGCAAGTATTAATCTTGCCTCACAATCCATTTATGCCACTTGCATTCATACCAGGCAACTATATATATATATATATATCAGCATGTGAGTCTATTGCTTGCACCTTCTCATGCTATTCATAAACATTGGCATTTTTTACTTATTGTCAACCCTTCCTGAGATCTTACAGCCATTCATATGACAAGTCTCATAGGGATATTCATGAGTATGTTGCCCTATTTGACAACAACCAACAAGAGGTCACTCTTTCCCATTTGATACAAAAGCATTCCATTTATCAAAAAAACTTCCCTATGTAACTACTACATTAATGAGGGAATAACATATAACAATTCCTCTCTACCTCAAATCATTCTTGGTCAGTAGACCTTTACCAAAGAATCCTTACCTAAATACCCTCTCACTGTTACTTGAGCATATCAAGCCATATTGTATGGCTATCATCCCTCTTTGGATGCTATCTAATTCATTGGTATTTAGGGAAGTGTTCAAGCACTCCCTTTTATGTACTATGGATTGGGACCTCATTGATCGTTTGCCTTACTTCATAAGGTTATATGCAACAACGTCATCAACATTTTATTCATACTATTAATCTTTTCTCATTGTTATCAAATTATCAGTCAGTATCCTGACCATGTCCTTCATTAAACTTCAAGTGCACTTTTACTGCAGTCTTGTCCCCAAATCTCTTGGCAGAGACTTGATATTTCTAATTTCCAAACTTGTGACTTCTTCCATAAATTTGGGGCCCATACAACCCTTTCGTTCATAGAATCATCCACTTACCCATATGCGGTTAGCTAACAACATATCTCTTCCAATGCAATGCCAAATGGATATAACCATTGCATCTCTTAATCAATTACTTAATTACAATGAATCATCCATAAGGGTATTAGCCCTTATATAAACAACAATCATAATTGCAAAAGGCTCAATCCACTCATGTTGATAAACAACATTACAACTTATTAAATAAGTCCATTCATCCTCGGGAATCTTTAACACATTGTAACATGATTATGTTATTTTTGTTGTTCACATTCAAATCTTACCATCAATGCTTGTCATCATATTCAAACTCCTATAGGATTTTTTCGAATTCCAACAATATCATGTCATAACTCTTCTGTTGTAAATCAACGTGTAAATTTTTCTGTTGTAAGAAAATTCCAGAAACAAGATTTTGATATGCAATCCTTCTTCTCGAGGAACTCATGTAGCTTAGTAATCAAGCTTTTGATCCAGAGAATATTTTTTTCACATGCTCCTTTTTGCCTTGATATATTAGTCATGTGACTTCTCTTTATCCCATCCAGGCCTAGTGTTTGAAGCTCTGCTCTAATATGATTTTGTAACACACCCAACCCCATAAACTCTCTTAGGTTGGTGGGGTGTACAAATTTCCTCTTTTCTTTTCTCAAAACCACCTTATTTATCCCCTCTAAATCCAATTCTGACCCATTAATCAAGTTTTGCTCATAAATATCTTTCCAACGACTGTAACCATGCTCAAAACCAAGCTCGAGATCAAAAGTTATGGCCTTTTAAAGTTTTCATGCCTTCTCCCACCAAAGACCACCTCGCATCCACGTGGACTCTCGCCACTTCGACCATCCCTTGTGGAACCACCTGGAGTTGACCTATCGAGACATGTACTCCTCCGACATGGCAGGTCTCCGGCCAAAATCTGGTTGGCATACCTTAAATGTCAACAGGAATAACTCAGAGGAAGATCCATGCCCAATTAGGCACCACGATCATGTGGATCCCCAATAGCCAACACTACCAAAGTCTTCCCAGTGGTCATTTATTCGGTGATCCGGTCCCCGAAACCTTAACCAATTCAGGACCTTTTTCCTACCATACATTGGGATCCTAAGGATCCCCCAACACCTGACACCACATGGAGTTTACCAATTTTTGGTTAACAAGTTACCTAGGCCTCATAACTTAACACAATCAGAACCTCCGCCTAAATGGAGGTGCACATTCATCGGGTGCCTCACTCCATCTGGCACCTCACCCCACTGGGCATTGAGACCCTGAGCTTCACCAAGCCCCTTTCAACCATATATCCCCTCCTCTAGTGGTCTGGTTCTCTAACGCATCGAATTCCTCCTGAAATTTATTCCAAGACATAAACGACTAAGATCTCTCGGCTTCCCAGATCCAACAGTTAGGATCTATCTTTGGCTTGAAGGAACGTAAGGGAAAGTGGTCCAGCTGGCACCCAAGACACATGGACCTGATGTGGCACGACACCCCACAATTTGACTAGTAGTCATGTCGACGTGGCACCAATGACATAGCATGACACATGACCGCCAACATCATCACGTTCTCTGGCCTCGTACAAAAATCTGTGTTGGAACCTCAATTATCCTAAACACATGACACGTTACCAATATTGACATGTGGACCAACCATGACACAACACATGGAATGACGTGGCACTACACATCATCACAAGTCATGAGGGCTCCTCCACTCAAGTGTTGACACTTGTCTGCTTCTTATTAGTTCAGCTATGTCATCAACACGTGCTCCATCTTCCTCCTGCTGATAGAATCACAAAGGAAAGGGTCAAAACCCTTTCCCAACCAGGCATCAGGAAACTGGGGATGGAACATAGAGAAACTGGGCTTGGGAACTCTAGTGGTCCGATTACTCCTGGGTGATGAATTCCCTCTTGAGCTTACCAAGAAAGATTAATGGTAGATAACCCTTAGTCCTCAGATCTGACGGCTAGGGTTTAAGGGTGCTAAACCAAAGGTTTTAAGCTCGACAGGGACCACACTCAATCTGCACAAATAAGATGTCGATAAGTTTCATCCTCTGTGGCATTCTAGCCACCACGTTGGCACGATACATCATAACGACATCATTCTCTCTCTCCCTTGTTACAAGCGTAAAAATAGGCAGAACCTCATGTTGGAACCTTGCTCCACCGACACCAGGATATATCAAGGCCTTCGACGTAGATCATCTGATGCTTCGGTTATCCAATGACTTGGTTAATCGGGGCTCTACCTCTAGTTCCTAAATATTTGATGAAAATCAAATGGCCAAGGTTCATCCTCCCCTTCAATCCCACGACTACCATTTCACTTTGGTTTACATAGGTAAAAAGTAAGAGTAGATTGTGGAATCCCGCCCATGTCCAACCGAGATCTAGTGGCTCCTTTAAACGTTGGTTACAACACTTAGCCAAAATGCTCGGTCCTTTTTGCGAACTGTCAAGATCGATTCTCCGCTCTAGATCAATGGTCGTTGTTTCTCTCCAATTTTAATAGGGATCTCAATGAAATAAGGTTTATTCTCTTGATCTCCAGTGTCATGATTGTGACAGGGAAGGCTTTATAACTTACAGTTGAGCACAAGACAACAAAAATTTGACTCCAAGGAAGAATCAGTACTTCCCCACGAGTATAAAGATCATCCCACTTATATAGAGGTTGGGAATTCCCACTAAGTTCAGGTTTCATAGAGGACAAGGACTCGTAAGGGAAATTTAGAACATACATATGTATAATCCCAAGCACCCCTTATTTATTTATTTGAGTTTAAATATCTATGTTCAGACTCCCTTTAAAGCATGTCCTCATAGGTTAAACAACCAAGAAGTTAAAGCATAGAAAAATATAAGTTGTGAACTACAGATCTAGGCAAATCACTTCATCTATCATTCATCACAAGAGACAATAACCAATAAGTAAATGCAATGCATGCAAAGTGCACAAATTAGGTACTCATATCATCTCTCGCATCCATTCACCTTCCTTATATCTCTTTACCCATAACCATACAATTACATCCATTATATCAATATGGAGTGTTTTTAGCCTTCATATCAAATTAGAGAGTTCATAGATTCATATGTGCAAGCATACATAATCCCTACATTTGCATAATTGTACAAACACAAAGCTTGCAAATGAAACAAGTATTAAGTCCATTAAATAGGTTCACACATTCATGAATGCAAATACAGGTTCCAACCATCCATTATATTCAAACACACAAGGCACAAGAATACTTATCTATTTATGAGATATCGTCAACCCAAATGACTGTGGGTGAGCACTTTTCCACCCAACCATAGGCTTTGTTTCTCTATCACTTCAGCAGCATGCCACACTTGTTCCAAGCCATGATACCACCAAGGAAAAACATTCATCCCCATATGAATTTTATAGTGTGAAGGCCTCTCCTTCACATCAATTTCCAACAAAAAACCTCCCATAGTTCTCAGCACTCCCAGCTCATCATTGTCTCTTCTATTATCCAAACCAATAGTCTCTTTTCTCAGCATGCACCTGTGCATTTCTACTCTTCCCCTACGCATTCCCCTCATGTTCCCATCATTTTTTCTCCTAAAAGTTTCTCGAGTCCCTCCCCCGTGCAGTTGGGAGGTCCACGATTTTCGATGGACGTATCAATCCATTACTCCCATGGATCTATGTGGGAGGTACTGGTCTAACTACCCAACCCTGGACCATTAAATAATTGGCCCCTTGGGTTTTGGAGGAAGGGGGGAAGAATATCAGGTTATTTACAAACATTAAATCACTAAGGTGGCTTGGGGTCCTTGGCAATATTGAGTCCCCTCTATGCCCCCTCACTAATCCCCCTAGTGGTATCAAGGTCAGTACACATGCTTCACCCATCAGTGAGTTGTGTAGCATATTGTATTAAACAAATAATATGTTAACAATGTTTATATGCCATGGCATGGAAATCATTAATCATGATTAATTACATATAATCATGGGATTAAAATTGGGGTGTTACATGAGTTCTAAAAGAAATGGAGTCTAACCTTATGTAGTGGAAACACAATTTCCATGGAGCTCTTCATGGAATTTCTTGGGAGGTTAATAGTTTTATTAATATATGGTAACACGTAGAAAATATAGTAGAGGATTGTTGCCTTCCTTTTTTGGACCCAAGAATAAATTATTTCCTCAAGCACAAGTGTCCAAAGAGTTTGAAGTTTGTTTCCCCCCAATAGGAAAGGTATAAGAGTTCTCCCCGAGATCAATGAACCAACAATCTAGAGGTTCATTGAGATTCCTACTAGGCACGTAGAATTAATTAAGACAAAACTACCTAAAATGGCGAAACATGAGAAAAGGATAACCAAAAGCATCACATTCTACATAATTGCTCTTTAGTTATATACCTTTTCTCATAAGGAAGCAATTTTCTCTCCTTTTGAAGCATGGTTGGCCTTTGTGAGAAAGTGGAGAAGGGAAAGAGAAGAAACTAGAGTCAAGTCAGATGAAAGGCCATCTTATAGAGGAAAAATTCAAATAGCTCAAACAAGAAGGTTAATGGTTAAGTGGAAAGTCAAGTTATTCAAAGGAATTTGAATCCTCCTAGAGGAAAGAAGACAAAGGGTTAGAGATAACCAATAAGCAAGGAGGGGAAACAAATAGTCACCCAGGTGTCTCAAGTTCATATGTTCCCCCCCTCTTATTATTTTCTATAAATAGAAAGGATTCAAATTGTAAATGGATTTTTGGTTATGCATCTTTTAGAATTTCCTATGAAGTGTTACTGAGTTAGAAGCCATTACTGGCTAAAATTATTAGAAATAAACTTAATTTTTGAAATGAGTGATTTGTGAAACTTTTTCGACTGATTTACTTAATTTTGGAACGGTATAATCATATTCTTTTATAGTGTATACTTTTTCTTACTTATAGGTAACTTGTTTATTTAGTTTATCTCACGAATTTATTTTCTATATCCTTAAGTATGGTATTGTATCAACAAGTCATTACCAGACTTTTCTATAATACTATTGGTTATTTAGATTAATTTTTTAATTTGCTGAAGTAACTTTTTACTAAATTTTGAGAGCAGTAAGATATTCGATGCTATGTTTATTCCATCAATTTTGTTAGTTAGCATGGGCATCATCCTACATTCTACATTAGATTAGTTTCATTTCACTTAATTGCATTCAAAAAACTATATAAACGATGGACCGTGCTATAACTAGTAAAATTTGAACAAAACTATCCAAAGGTGGTTAGGCCATAAACATAATAGATTTCCTATTCCAAATAGTGTAAGGTCTAATTAGGAATTTTCATTGGGAAGAATCCCTATTGATTTCATAGGCTCATTCAACCTTGTCAATAGTTTTGGTGTTATAAGGAGGGTCAATCATTATATTTTTACCCTTAGTCATTATATTTTTGACAAGAAAAATATGCATGGTCATTTCTCACATAGTATTTTTCGGTGCAAATTCTAGTCCTAGGATTTTTTTTGAAGAAATGATTGTTGATCTTGAAAATATAAATCTTGTAGAAACCAAACCATCATGCAATATTCCCAACCAAGAGGTAAATGAATTATGTCGACTTACCTGGGCATATGCCAAGCAAATCGGCAAGTTGTACATAGCTCCTTCATTACCTAGGCGGAAGAGAACTACCAATAAAGTCATTCAGAATGATATAGAGACTATTGTAGAAACTATAGAGGATTTAACTAAGCTCATGCTTGAATAAATTCCTAAACCCTTGAATGTAATCCTGATATCTCCTCCTACTTCATCCAATCATTCATTAAACCCTTCAACTCTTTATTTTGATTCTGATTTTACTAGAAAAATCTTGTGAAATTATCTAAAATATTCTTGTTAATCAAATGTCTGAAAATAAATAGTGATTGCCTATCTGGAGAGCTCAAGATGTCGTATATCTAGTAGGACAACTCCATGATCTTCCAAAGCATCCCGAACATTGTTGGGATATTCACCAATACTGAGAGGGGGGTGAATCAGCATTGATCACTTTTTACCATTTTTAACCTTAAGCACATCATGTAAACATTAACCATTAATAATGCCATTCATCGTCACAAAAAAATTGTACACAGAACACAATGATTTTTACATGGAAACCCAAACAGAAGAAAACCATGGAATGATTTTCTTATATCATGTTAATATTACAATCATATGAAGCACCAACTTCTAAGATTCTCCAACACCAACTGGAAGGAGGCACCAAACCCCTGATTTATAGGCACCAACCTGAAGGAAGCTCCAACTCCTTGATTTACCAGCACAGATTGGAAGGAGGCACCAACCCCCTGGCTTTACCAACTCCAACTGGAAGGAAGCATCCACTCCCTAAAGCACGGGCACCAACCTGTTGAATGAAGACACCAATATTCTCAACTGAGCACCAACTCAATAAGATACCACCAATACAAGATCTTCATACACGAAGTACTTCTGACTTCAATTGCATGCTTCATTCCATAAACAATCCTTCAAACCCTAGCAAGCCTCATAGCATCATTCACAGAATGTAATCATTGAAAACAACATCCATTGACGGTAACATCCATACATGACAATGTCTACTAACGACAACATCCACTCATGGAAACATCACAACTTCACAACAGAGCATATGGCAACATCACAACCCCACGACAACATCACAACTTCATAGCAAAGCATATGACAGCATCACAACCTCACGACAACATCACAACAACATCACAACTTCATAGAAAAACATATGAAAACACCACAACCTCACGACAACATCACAACTTCATAGCAGAACATGTGGCAACATCACAACCTCACAACAGTGCATACGACAACCTCATAACCTTACGACAACATCACAACCTTATAGCATACCTTGAGAATAAGAAAGACCTTAAGAGAATAACCTAGACTTCTCTTGCACACCAGAAAGACACCCCAACATCTTGAGTGCACCCTAGACTTGATCTCTTTGTTGGTTCCACTAAAAATGCAAAATTCTATTTTGTATTTATAGTAATTATGTCCCAAAAAAATTGGTTGAGCCGACCTCGATTTTTTGGCTAGGTTGTCAGACAGAAAAACTCATATCTCCTCGTTCCTAGGGAGTTAGAGGGACTTCCATATATTGTTGGAAAGGTCTCAGAATAAGATTTTGAACCATGTAACTTGTGCTTCCATTTTAGTTAGTTATGTAGGGTAAAAATTCCCTCAAATATAGGGTATCCAAATTGACCACAAATAATACTTTCAACAATCTCCATCTTTCAATCTTTATCTTGGACATCTCTATGATGCTTCACTTGACTTTAGAGGCTTATTCACTTGGTTTTAGGGCTTCTTCAAGGCTCCTTCAAGGCTCCATTTGTGTACAACTCAAAGTGGGCATGTGGAAACAACCATATGTTATCTCATCCTGTGAGGGCCATGCTTAAAAGCTATGCCATAAGGGGACCACTTTGGAGTTATATACACTTATGTCAAGGCTCCTTCAAGGCACTTCAACGATTCTTCAAGTGGACACATCATTACTGCTTCGGGGGCCTCTTCAATTTGCTTTGACATTGACTTGTCCTCATGGGTTGACTACTGCATATTGGTTTCTCAAGGCTTCATCAACATGTCTTCAAGGCTTCTTCTCTTGGCTTCATGTCTTCAAGGCTTCTTTGCTTGGCTTCATGTCTTCAAGGCTTATTCACTTGGTTTCATGGCTTCAATACTCAAACAATCTCCCTTTTTCACTGCCACATCATGATCATCACTATTACATCCTTATCATCACTGCCACATCATCATCATCACTGCCACTTTGACATCAATGATAACATTTTCTCAACAAACATATCCTCCCAAAATTTGACCCAAATAAATTAGACACTGGAGGACCATATTAAAAATTTCTATCTAGCTATTAGATTATTGAATATGGAGCATGAAGATGTAGTTTGTAGATTATTTCCTTATACATTTGAAAACAAAGCTTACACGTGGTATTTTAATTTTCAAGTAGGATCTATTACAAATTGGGGTGATTTTGAAAAGGATTTTATTGATAAATTTCGTGAAGCATATACTCATTTTGCACTTTTCAAAGAATTAATAGCCATAAAAATGGACAAGAAAGAAAGGGTAAAGGATTTTAACTAGCATTTCACTACTATATTAAAAAAATTCTCTACAAATTCTATCCTTTCTCAAAATCTAATAGTTGAATACTAAATTGATGCTTTACAAGCACCTAATTTCTATGTTTGTTTGGAAATTAGCACCTATTACCTTCAAATGTATTAAAACTCATACCATTATACATGAAACAATCTTAGGTCCATTACCCAAACCTTTGTGCTACCAGAATTCGCTACCAGACTTTCTCCAAGGGTTGAAATCAATCACTAAGGGTTGACATCAATATACAATATCACTCTCCAATGGTTGAAGTCAATGACAACCAACAATGCATACCAATTGTCCATCAACCTAAGCCAATTGTCTGACAATATGTTCATGAGGATGAGAACAAAGAGGTTGAAGAAGAAGAAGAGACTAGAGGAGCAACCATGTTTCTGAATGCTATAGTATTTTGACATCCTTTTGACCATGTTTTTCATTTCTCTTTACATCCTATTGCCATGATTATTGATTTTTTCCTTAACAAAGATGGTACATTTTCCCAAAGGTACTCTTTCATTCATTGATTGGCATTTCAATGAGTTTTGTTAATGCACTAAGAATATTTTGTATACTTTGTATCAAACTTGCATATTGAAGACTACTATAGATTATGAAAGTTGAAGATCTAGGATTCAACTTATTGGCTCCCATTACCACAAAAATATTGTTATGGATTTGCAAAGTTCCATCCATTACATTATGTGATTCCATTGTTGCAGAACCATTGCTATAAATATGTGAGTTCCAACCACTATGTTCAGTGTTCCCATTATTGTTGAACCACTGTTATAGAACCATGAACTTCTCCTGCTGTTGCAGATGATGTGTTAGAATGTCTTGAACGCACAATTCAATTTTGAAGTAAATGACAACATCAATCAAATTGTTGTTTTGGTTAAGAGATGTCGCCCACTCTACATGCTTGATTCTAGGAACTTAATTTCCATTTACTCTATAATTATTCCATAACTCTGTTTTGCAAGTGGCTTAAGAATCTCTAATTCTGAAGCTCACTATAGTTAATAACATTAATGAAAGTTGTTAGATTATATGCTTAGAAAAGGTTGTGTCTACCTATGTGTGAAGGGAGATGAGACATGCATCTTGTTGTAGATAGTTTTCTTTGATATAATTAATTCGCTCAAACTTTCCTTTCCAAATTTTCTCTATGTATGAATTGAGTACAATTAGTTGTGAGTTAAAACTTATTTGTTGAATCTCTCTAGCACCTTGATCTACAGAGGAAGGCCCCACTCTAAGGGGACAAGTGTTGTATTACTTGTTGTTTTGTAATTAGTTACATTAATGTTCAGAGTTTAGTATTTTACTAATTGTTGTAGATTGAGTGAATGTATATATTTGCTACTGAACAGTTTATAGTGTGTCGTCGTTGAACATTGAATATACTTGTATGCCACTGATCTTCAAGCTATAAATTATCGTTGTTTTAAGTTGTTATACTTCCTTCTTTCTATACTTTAAAATGATTTTTTTTTTTTTTAAGTAGAGTTGTATTTCTAGTTAGATTAGGAACAACATGAGACCTACATATACTTTGCACAACACCTCACAAGCATACAAGCCTTGGGTTGACAATTAAATGCACTTGTGAGCTAGATGCCCTGTTTAGACTTAATAAGGTATTTATCAAGCTTGTCATTTTTGGCATTGTTTTTGGGGAGGTGTTAAAGGCTTAAAAAATATTTTTTATTATTATGCTAAATTAGATAACACAAGATATGGGGATTTGCATTATAGGCAYTGTTSACAATCGTYCTTGTARTATCTCAAATGTAGTGTTTTAAATATAGATTAGAATCATATAGATGCATGAATAGATCTAGAAATCCAAGAGCACGAGCACATTTTCATCATGTAGTAAGAGCCACCYACACCACTAATCATTTTGCAAGTAGATTGGGAGAAGGTTCAAAGGTCAGATCCAATATTCAACCAGGTCAAAGGAGGTATCCTATATTTGAGTCTRTATCAGACACTACTTCTATARTAGAAGTAGAATTGATTCCTCCCACTAAAGGACCRCTAAGAATAAAAGAGTCGATTAGTGGTCATCCAAAGTTAGTCTCTCAGTAGAATCTAGTCCACGAGCCAAAACCTTCTAAGGGATCAATTTCCTCTCAAGAATTGATGGCACAAGAATTGTGACCTCTTGTGAACCTTTTATTCATCATTATGGCATATGAGGAAGGAGTTGGTTCTAACCAGGGTGACACTATTGCCTTTGATTTTCTAGTCTAAGACCCTAGCGATTAAGCACGCATAAAGAATATTTCTCCTTCAGCTCTACCCAACTTCAATGGCTTATCCAATGAGGACCTAGACACCTTCCTTATTGAGTTTGATGTCCTTTGTAGAAGATATGACTATACTATGGATTCCCAAAAGTTGAAATTGTTTATTGCCACATTAAAGAATGAAGCACTTCGTTGGTTCATGGGACTCGGGGGAAAAGAATCTACACCTGGGATTAGATGAAGCAAGTCTTCCTAAGAAATTATCACGACTACTACAAGGCAAGAGATCTTTGTGAATAAATATTTAAGATGACTTGGAAAGAGGATGAGACTTTGGAAGACTATGTGGAAAGTTTCTAGTATAATTTTCTAAGGTCAAAACAAAGCAAACTAGACAAAGACACTTTGTAGACTATCATGATCATAGATTTAAGAGATTAAAGTGTTGACCTCTTGAATCTAATGGGAGGAGGAGATATTTCTCAGGCGGGATATGATGATATCTGTGATTTATAAAATATATACTCACGAGGAAATTCAAAGCATGGTAAAGGTCTTAGAGATGTTGCTGCCAGAATTACTAAGTCACGTGGAAGAGGAGTTGCTCACATTGAAATTGGTAATTTGTTGGAAAAATTCAAAACCAATATTCTTAGTTATTTGAGATCACAATTTGATATATTGTAGCTTAAGAAGAAGTAGGAAGAATTCGAGCAAGAATAGTCCATATTTTGCTCCAAATGCATGGAAAAGCACCCCTTGAGGGGGTGCCCATTGATTGATGTTGAATTATGTAGCATTTGTGAGCAAAATCATGCCACCATCAACTGCCCTTCTTTGCATGAATTGAAAGTTTTGTATCAAGGAACCACTAAAGAGAATGAGTAGATGTGTTTCATTTCTTAGAAGTGACTATGGAAACCTCAAACACCATGTATGGTTCAAGATCTGTCTTAGTCTTATAATGCTTTTTGGACTAACCAACAATTGCAATACACTACTCAACCTTGGTATCCTTTAATGTCTTGGAAACAATGGCCACCTCAACCAAGCCAAATCTATCAATATGCACAAGGTTGGTGAGGTTCTCCCTTTGGAGCTCGACAACAACAAGTAACTCCACAATTTCCTCAACAAAAATTTCAATTACCTCAGTAGCGCAAGTAGTTACAACTGCCTGCTAGCAATCCTCCATCGAGACCACAACTACCTGCACAGCCCACAACTAACCCAAATAATAAAACAACTCAATCCACTTACACCATTGAGTTGTCTAGATTTCCTACTTATCATGTTTCCCTTATCGATTGCCAGGATAGTCACTTAAGATTGAGGAGAATTCTTAATAATCAAACTTCTTCGATTATCTCAAAAGATGAAGTTGGAGGAATTTCAAGACTATAGGTTGCAGGGGTTGCACAACTTCCTCCATGTTCAAATAGGTTAAGTATAGACAAACCCCTTACCCTGCCTTAGTAAGATTTCCTTCAGGAGTTAAAGGATGTATATGTCAAGTTCCCTCTATTTCAAGCCATCAAAGATGTACCTATCTATGCCAAAGTTGTGTGAGAGTTATGTTTGAAGAAGCCTAGTAGGAAGAAGAAGGATCCTCCAACTGTCCAAGTGATTGGTCAACTAGCATATCTAATGCTTCAGAATATTTTCACTGCCAAGTATACAAATCTTGGGAGCCCTATTGTTGATGTTTTCATTAACAATATCTGCATTTCAAATACCTTAATTGATTTAGGGGCTACCATAAATGTTATGACTAAGGAGACAATGGAGAAGCTCAAATTGACTAACTTATGACAAACTCTTGCAGTTCTCTAAATGGCTAATCGATCCACTATCAAACTTGAAGGTATCCTAGAGGATGTGGTAATTTTCTTAGATTCATGGGAGTATCCAACTGAATTTATGGTTTTGCAACCAAAATCTAACCTTGAGGGTTACCTCTTAATCTTAAGTAGGCCATGGTTAGCCACCGTTGATGTCGATATAGGTTGTAGATCCAGAGACATGACTATCTCCGATGGAAATTCCACCAAGAAAATTACTTTATGTCCTCCTCCAAAGCCTAGCTCAGATCAGGAAATGCTCACGTGGGTAGGGAATGGGGACAATGATGATGAAGATGTTCAACAATTGCTTACAACTGATTTAGCTCTCTCTTTTAAAGACAAGATTGAAGATGGTCTCATTTGCTATCTCATAATTGATCCTTATTCACCTACCAATCATATCATGCATATTTTAGAAGATGGATGTTCAATCTTTGTTATATCATCAGAATCCAAATCTATGCCTTCTTATCTCTACATTTTATCTTAAACAAACAATATGAAAATATAAATTACTTTGGAAAGAACAATTGATATCAATCCTAGGCTAGAAGGTTCATAGAAAAAATATCTAGTTCAGTTGTTGCATAAACATGTTGATGCATTTGCATGGGAGTATACAGATGTGCAGGGAATTTATCATGAAATTTGCTCACACCATATTTATATCGGAGATAATTTCGTTCCTCTTCGACAACCTCAACGTTGAATGAACCCTGCATCATGTGAGATAATAAAGGATGAGCTATAAAAATTATTAAACATAGATTTAATATATCCCATTTATAATAGCCAATGGGTTTCACCCCTTGTAATTGTTCCTAAGAAAAACGGGAAATGGCATATTTATGTAAATTATAAAGAACTAAACAAAGCTACTTCAAAAGACCAATTTCCTCTATCGTTCATTGATCAAGTCCTTGACACATTAGTATTCATGAAGTACTTCTCTTTCCTTGATGGGTTCGGTGGATATAATCAAATCCAAATTGCTCATAAGGAACAAGACAAGACCACCTTACCTACCCATAGGGAACCTTTACTTGTCAAGTATTGCTCTTTGGTCTTTGTAATGCACCTACTACATTTTAGTGGGTAGTTCTTGGTATTTTTTCATATTTGATTCATGATTGTGTAGAAGTATATATGGATGATTTTATAGTTTATGGTAACATGTTTGATGAATCTTTGGTTAATCTGGAGAAAGTGCTCAATCAATGTAAATAAACAAACATGTCTCTCAATCATGAGAAATGTCATGTGTTACTCACTAAAGGGATAGTTCTTGGACACCATATTTCTCATGTTGGAGTAGAGGTGGATCCAACAAAAATTAAGGTATTATCCAATCTTCATATTCCAAAAATACAAAAAGATGTTCGCAAATTTTTAGGACATGTTGGTTTCTATCATCACTTTATTGAAAAATTTACCAAAATTGCATCTCTTATGTTTTCTTTACTTTCTAAAGATGCAGAATTTTCTTGGACTGGCTAATGTCAATCTTCTTTTGAAGCCTTGAAAGAAACGTTGTCTGTAGCACCAGTCCTAAGGGGACCAAATTGGTCCTTTCCATTTCATATATTTGCAAATGCTTCAGACATAGCCATTGGGGCAGTCCTTGGATAGAAAGAAGACCAAAACCCTTATGCATTTTACTTCATCAACAAAAATCTTGCACCTAGAGATTTAAATTACAGAGTGACTGAAAAGGAATTTCTTGTGGTAATGTATGTTATTAATAAATTTAGGCACTATATCACTAAATATCTTGTATTTGTACATACTGGTCATTCTTCCATTTGTTATTTAATGAATAAACTGATTACTAACAATAGAGTGACTAGGTGGTTATTACTATTACATGAGTTTGGCATCACCATCATTGATAAGCCTGGGAGGGAGAACATCGTTGTTGTCTTCCTTTCCAGACTTACTAATGATGGGGATGCCATTAGTATCGAAGATGTTTTTCCTGATGAACATCTATTTGCTATATCTACTAACACACTGTGGTTTGCAAATATTATTAACTATTTGGCTACAGGAAAAAAATTTAACATCTCTCATCGAAGGAAAGACAAAAGATTGTCAAACAAAATGCAATGTACTATTGGGTTCAAGGTTACATCTTTTACATAGGGCCAAATCTTATTATCCAACATTGTGTTTGAGAGGATGAGATTTATGACATCCTAAAATATTGTTATGATGAACCTTGTGGAGGGCACTTTGCTGATAAAAGGATTATGCATAAGGTGTTGCATCTAGGCTATTATTGGCCTAGCATTTTTTGAGATGCCAAGAAGTACATGAGAAGTTGTGATAGTTTCCAAAGAATGGGAGAATATATTCAGTTCGATGAAATGCCACTATAGTCTCAATTCATGGTGGAGCCTTTTGAGATATGGGATCTAGATTTTGTGGGTCCCATTAACCCTCCACCCATGCAAAAAGCTCATATATTGGTTTGTGTTGACTATTTCACTAAATGTGTTGAAGCCGAAGCACTTCCAAGGGCCACAGAACAAGCAATAGTAGATTTTGTCTATGAGGATATCTTTGTCTATTTTGGTACACCACAAGAAATTGTTACAGATAAATGAACTCAATTTACTTCCAAACTCATTTAGGCCACCACAAAGTAGCACCAGATTCAACACAAGACATATACATTGTACCATCTACAAGCCAATGGGAAAGTGCAAGTCACCAACAAAGTTTTGGAACCCATATAACCAAGACTATGCAGATTCATCACAAGAATTGGCCCAACAGGCTTCCAGAAGCTCTATGGGCTTACCGCACCACTTAGTGAAACACTGTGGGCTTCACCCCTTATGAGCCTGTATATGGTAAGAATGTAATACTTCCCATTGATTTTGTAGTAAATACACTCATAACTACATTGCAGGTAGGATTGGACATGTCAAAAGCTCAAAAGCACCACCTAAACCAAATCAACAAACTTGATGACATTCGTCACGCTACCTTGCACCAAACCTCTATTATTCAAAAACATAGAATGTAGTGTATCTAGGGGGGTGATATGGGGTACCCAGGGAGGTACCCAATGGGAATAATAATGTGGTTATATATTTTTATGTATGGAGGCCATTTCTAGTAAATAAGGCCCATGTAATAGTATGAACACAATAAATGTGAGAAGGCTTACTAGAAGGTTCCACCTATTAGAAACATCCTTCTCTAGAATGTTCTTAGGAGGTAGATAGTATTATATAAAAAAGTGTTAGCAATGTAATGAATCATTGTGAATATTATTGTATTTGGAACTTAGCTCATTAGGAGGTTTCCCCCTCGAAGAGGCAAGTGAACATGAATGGATTCCTTTCATAAAATGATCAATTGTAAGGTGTTGTCCTACCTCAAGGATTTTCATATTATATGGACCTTATTTACTAGAAATGACCTCCATGCATAACAATATATAACCACATTATTCTTCCTATTGGGTACCTCCCTAGGTACCCCATATTACCCCCCTAGATACACTACACATGGACTATATAAATAAGAGGGGTATGTGAGAAATTCATAAACAAAGTAGTTGTTATAAGTCAATGAGAATTTTTTTACCAAGTAACCCCCCTAGTGCTTTATGCTTACTATGCACCTACATTTCTATTTGAAATTTCATACACATTCTAATGATGGATTGGGAGGTACATATTCATTTTTTTAAGCAGAAATAGTGAGGTTGTAATGTTGAATATGAAAATGCCTCATCCTTACTTGTGGGCAAAAATACAAAATAAGTATTTTATAATCAGAGAGAGTAGAGTCCCAGTATATTTCATGCTTTTCAAAATTCTATAATAGTTATTGTCTATCTTCCTATTTATTACTTTCAAATACATGTAGATATATATTAACACAAGCATGCCTCCTAATTTTATACAAAAAGCATACATTTTAGAATAATTATAAACTTGTATATGCTACCAAGTTTATTATTCCTTGTCTGCAAGCCCAACTTCGGGTGTCTCCAGAGGTATGGTCAATGCCTTACTCCTCCTAACTTGCTTCTTATTTTTATATACTTTATTTCAGGTCTAAGATGCCACAATGCTCATTTAGTTCATTGGTAAGTGTGGTGATTTGACCATGATACTATGATTGCATTTCCATCATCCAAGTGACTAATTCATAATTTGTTTTCATGAACTTTTCAGCTAGAGCTTTATTGGTGTGTGCCATGAGCTCTATCTTATCCATTATTTCTCCCTGGTCCACCATGAATATGTTTTCTACTTTTTCTACATGCTCATTGAATTCTTCATATTATGGAAACGTTGCATTCTCTACTCCAGTTTAGTGCCTCAACGATGACATGTTAGCATTCCATTTCTTACCATTCACACATTGAGTTTTCTTGTTGGGCTACATTTGGGCTACATTTTCAAGGCATTAAAAATGGTTGGCCTTAGGGAGGCGACCTTTGATCCACTTATGTGTGCATGGATAGTGTTATGCAGCCACAACCTTTGGGTTCCCCAATGGAAAACTTAAAGGGTCAAAATAACCCTCATGGGAATTGGACCTTGATCAATGGTGAGAACTCATCATTCCTCACTATTGGATCCAACCACTTTGGGTGGGATCTCCACGCCCATTATTTATAAAAGTTGAGGCATTTGTATAAATCACAACCTTAACCAAAGGTAATTTTTTAGATCACAACCTTAGCCAACACATTAGAGTTACATACAAAACCTACCCATGGAAATACAACCACCCTATCCCCTTGGATATTTTAGTAATAACATAGCTAAATATCAAATGAGAGTTCCCAATCCATCTACACCGAATTTTCAATGGCATTAGATAACGAACCAACATTTTACAGAAGGCCATCATAAGGGGCCAAACTAGTGAAAGATGATAGGAACCTGACAATTTGTTTGATGAAATTGCATATGTCATATTAATGGATTGTGTAGTATGGGTATATGTAATACCTCGGTCTCAACCCTTTAAACTTGATCTGGCTTATATTGTAATTATGTTTTTCATTACTACATTTTGTTTCATCATTCATGGCATGAGGTACACTTACCATGACGATTTTAAAGACATCTAAACATGATTACTGTGAATATAATGAAAGGTTCCAAGGCTAAATGGAGGGAGGAAACATATATGGGGCTATCAGCTCAGCAGAGGGGAAATGCAAGAGAGTCTAAAGGGGGAATTGACCTCTGTCTCATGGTTACTTCTATATCCTATCTACAACTTCTTTCATGTGATTGCCATATTAACATTATATCCTAATCTTTATGATATTACAATTATGAGCCCAGTGAAATGATTAATTACTTTAAGTAATTATTTCCTATCCTTAAATACCTACCTCCTATATTGAAGAAACTAATTCCTATATTCATGCAATCAAGGAGATTTAAAATAGGGCTCTTGATCCCTATCATTAAGGAAGTAGGAGAGTTGGATTATGATTCTTCCTTTCCCTCTCATTCATTCATGCAAAAAAAGAAGAGAATTTGAATTAGGGAGAGAAGGTGGAGAAAAAAGGGACGTCTTGAGGAGAGAATAGAGTTCCTGATGAAAAAAGAGCAACCCAACTATCATAGGATCCATGGAGAGATGAAAGAGACACTATCATGTGGAATTAGACACCAAGATTGAGGCGGGAAGTACTTTCTTTAGCCTCTACACTTTTGTTGGCTTTCTGGGTTGGTTTAGAAGCTTGTGGTAAAGAGAAGAGTGACTTTAGAGCTTCGACAACTCTTCTTAGCCCTCGTGGTCTCATAGCCTAGAACGAGGGTAGAATTCACAAAGGATTTGCCTATGGTTGGGAGGAAAATGGTTTACCCACATCCAATTGCCTTGGAACTCATTTTATGAAAGATAAGTGTATTATTTTTAAATTTTTATTGAGATTTCAATCATGATGAAATGTACATGCATGTTATCATTATTTATTTTGAGTTCATGCCATGGAAATTATGTTGATGTCATTGAGTTAATGCTTTTAGTTATAACTTATTAAATCACAAAATTTGTATAATAATGAATTTATAAACCTCATGCATGCAAATTGTTTGTAGAAATGCATTGAAAATTGATTTTGTATTTTTAGTGAAACAATTTCATATCAATTCCAATAAAGGCCAAATTTGTTGTGGAGTTAGCTAGTACATATCCCCACATGCTCACTAAAATTAGCCTTTGATTTGCTTGTATGGCCCTTAAAAATGAAAAATGGTTGTAGATGAAATTATACTATAAATTGACCATATGGTTTCCATTGGTGTTCAAATTTCAACAAAAAGTAGCCGACATCAATATCTACGTGCTCGCCAAAATCAACTCTAGATTTGTCAGTGTGACTTCTAAAAACACAAAATGGCTGGAGATGAAATTCTATTATAACTTGGCCATATGGTGTCCATTGATGTTCAAATTTTAACAGTAAATAGTTGACATCAATATCTACACGATCACCAAAAATCAACTTCAGATTTGTCTGTTTGACTCCTAAAAACACAAAATGGTTGTAGATGAAATCGTACTATAACTTGGCCATACGATATTCATTGGCATTCAAATTTTAACAACAAGTATTTGATATCAATATCCACATGCTCACCAAATTTCAGAATTAGATTCATCCATTTCATTCCCCAAAAAGTGAAAATACAATCAAGTCAGGAAGGCCTATTTAAATCCCCCGTACCTCAGACAATTTGTGTTTGTGTATATGAAAAGTCTTGGCATTTGATGTGAATGTTTTTAAGGGATTAAATGAGATGTTTATTGATTGGTTTGAACCAATTTTACTCTTACATTGGCCTCTTGAAAGAAGGAGGAGGCTAGATTCCCCATACCCTTAAAATTATATGAAAGTTATACATAGATTATTATGTAACTATTGTAAATGATTTTCAATATTATTGTGAGGTATTCACCTCTATTGTATGATAGATTGTATCATGTTTTGGCCTCAATACTGTGATTTCCTTTTCTACAAGGTTTTATGCCATTCTGTATAACCATGTATTAGCGAATAATAAGGCAAGAGGTTTCTAGATTAAATGATCATTAGGCAAGAAGCCTATAGATTAAAAAACAATGTTTTCCTTATGTTTAATATGACCCCAATGATCATGTAATCACACTTATAATTAAGGGAGAAGGTGTTATATGAATGAGTTTAAGGACCTTAACCTTAAACCTTAGGATTGTCCTCTTTTGGAAAGAACAAGACCTCAATCTAAGAGATCCTAGGGAATTGATGAATTGAAATAATTAAGGATTTTATGAAATAGAGTCAGTATGTGAATCATATGCTTTTGATTATCGTAATTGATCCAGGTGGATATCGGTGGCCACCCACCTTTTCCAACTGGCTCAAAACAGTTTTCTGGCAATTTTGGCAATTTACTATTTTTAGCAGTTTTTAACTTCCTGGGCCATTTTGAGGGCCTAAATGAAGGTTTTTCGGGATCGAGCTTCTCAATGAGTTAAAACGACAGAGCAGACGATTCTATTAATCTGTTGCTTGAGCAAGCTCTGACACGACAGAGGGCCGAAATGATGGATAATTTTTCCCACATTCTTCAATGCCTGTCGATACCAACAGGCACGTCTTCATCAAGCGACCACTTTGGAAGTACCTCGCCTTTCAAGGTACAAGTTAATTTTGATATTCCCATATTTGAAGGAAAAATAGATGCAGATGCCTTAGAAAAATGGTTAAATCTATTAGAAGATTATTTCTCTATTCATAATTTCTCCGATAGGGTAAAGATCATCTTCGCACTCCTTAAGGATCTCCCCCATGTCAAACATTGGTGGGAAAATTACTGGGAGAAAAGTTCTAAAGAGGATTCTAGAATATATGGGGTCGAGCCCTTTTGGATTTTTTTGTGGATGCGGTAAAGGAACAGTATTACCCTGTTGGCAACTATGAGGACGAGTACATGAGATGGACGACACTGCGACAAGAAAGGGGCCAAGCAGTTTTGGAGTTCACCAATACCTTCCATACCTTGAGCAACAAGCTGGGTATCAAAGACTCTGAATGACATTTGGTTCTGAAATACTGTGGGGCTCTACACAGATACATCCAAACTGAAATGGATTTTCTAGACATCTCATCACTCGGTTATGCTTATCAATATGTTGTTAAAATCGAGCATAAGTTTAAGCACCAGAACAAATGGGAGTTCGGGTCTGTAAATCCGCAACAACAAAAGTATGATAAAGATGGCCCTAACAAACAACATTCTAAAAACCAGTCCAAGCCATGGGAAAAGAAGGGTCATGGAAAGATGAAGGAGGACACTGGAAAATGGTGTGATTTCCACAAAATCCCCTGCCACAACACCGATGAATGTCGCTTAAAATAGTCATTGGTGGTCGAGATAAAAGACAAGGAGCTAAACTCTGATTCAGAATTTGACTCTGAAAACACTGATAGAAGATAGATCATCGACGTAGACCCCATTGCTATTGTCGCGACCACAACAATTCAACCAGAAGAACCAACAGATTTTGAAGAGGGGGAGCACCTTTTTCATTCACAGATATGGATGAAATGGACCCCACTGCATTTTATTGTTGATAGCGGAAGCCAGAAGAACCTCATCTCAGCAGAGGTCGTCATATAGTTGGGATTGTCAACAACACCACACCTGCAACCATACAACATAGGGTGGCTTCACCAGGGATGAGATCTTTGTGTCAGCCAACAGTGTCGATTGTCATACGACATCCAACTCTTCAAGGATGAGGTATTATGTGATGTTTTCATGTTGGATATCTGTGATGTTCTCTTGGGCCAACCATATATGTGGAAGTGCCATGCTATCTTGAGTCTCGACCCCGTAGTGTCATTGTTACTCTGGGGGGTCATCTCTACAGGATACCAGGGGTAGTTCCAACTACTGTCCCACCTAAACAATGTCGCAAGGTAGTATCTCATACTACAAAATTCAACTTCTTCACAATCTATTCAAAAGGTGAACATAAGGATACTGCAACCACTACAGCCTCGACCCAAGCACCTTGTATCCAATAGAAGAAGTTTGACAAGATTGCAACAAAGTGTAAAGATTTTTTCTGCACGTAGGCATCTCATGTAGCCAAATTGGTTGAAAAGGTCCAACCCTTCCAGCCACAGGTTCGTGACAACCTTCAACAAGCTAAGCAACACAACTTCTCCAACAAGGCAAGCAACTCATCAAGATGCAGATTCAACAAATGCTTTTCCCTGTCCCTCGGGCACTCAACGCAATGGATACCATTTCTTCCTAAAGAGGTAGGATTGATCCAGGTGGATATCGGTGGCCACCCACCTTTTCCAATTGGCTCAAAACAGTTTTCTGGCAATTTTGGTAATTTACTATTTGTAGCAATTTTTAATTTCCGGGGCCATTTTGAGGGCCTAAATGAATTTTTTTTCGAGATGAAACTTCTCAATGATATTTTAAGACTCTAATTGAGCCCCCAAAATGAATCTCTTCGATGATACCTTTCCAACGAGCTATCGTGGACTCCAAACGGAGATTGTGTGACAAAGTTACGCCCCTGGGAAGTGGATACACCAAACTACCCAAAACGAAGTCCACAAAACTGTTGGATTTTCATCTTCCGAGGTTAGGGTTTTGGATTTTCTTTATGATAAAAAGGCCTTTGTAGCCTCATTGTATGATAATCTTCTTATGAATGTGAGTAGCATACACATCTCTTCTCAGAGATAAGTTGTCAACATTCTAGCGAGTCTTTCACTCTGTATTTTTACAGTCTTTGTACATTTTCGCTCATTAATAGAAAATTGTGTATTATTGTATCTATGTGTTTATGGTTGCATATCTGGTACATTTATGTTATATTATTGGATATCTGTGATATTGCTGTACATTTCTTTATTATATCTCCGCTCTCATTTCGTGCCGAAAAATAATTCGAATCAATGTTATCAAAGGAGGCTGCTCTTGATCGTTTTTTAGTGCATGTCCCTGACGAGGTCCGAGTATAGTAAGTTGGGTCTCGAGCTTGTCTCTCTTGAATAGAATCACTCTTGCACATCCAAGAAACCCTCCATGTCGGAAGAAAAGAAAAATGACAGAGTAAACGATTTTATTAATCTGTTGCTTGAGCAAACTTTCACGCAATAGAGGGACGAAATGATGGAGAATTTTGCCCACATCCTTCAACGCCTGCCGATAAAAATAGACGTGTCTTCATCAAGTAGACACTTTGGAAGTACCTCACCTTTCAAGGTACAAGTTAATTTTGATATTCCCATATTTGAAGGATAGATAGATGCAGATGCCTTAGAAAAATGGTTAAATCTACTAGAAGGTTATTTCTCTATTCATAATTTCTCCGACAGGGAAAAGATCACCTTTGCACTCCTTAAGGCTCTCCCCCATGTCAAACATTGGTGGGAAACTTAGTGGGAGCAAAGTTCCACAGAGGATTCTGGAATATATGGGGCTGAGCTCACTTGGGATTTTTTTGTGGATGCGGTAAAGGAACAATATTACCCTATTGGCAACTATGAGGACCAACACATGAGATGGACCGCACTGCGGCAAGAAAGGGGCCAAGCAGTTCCAGAGATCACCAATACCTTCCATACCTTGCACACCAAGTTGGGTATCAAAGACTCTGAACGAAATTTGGTTCTGAAATACAATGGGGCTCTACACAGATATATCCAAACTGAAATGGATTTTCTAGACATCTCATCACTCGGTTTTGCTTATCGATATGTTGTTAAAATCAAGCATAAGTTTAAGCACCAGAACAAATGGGAATTCGGGTCTACAAATACGCAACAACCAAAGTATGATAAAGACAACCCTAACAAACAACATCCTAAAAACCAGTCCAAGCCACAGGAAAAGAAGGGTCATAGAAAGACGAAGGACACTAGAAAATGGTGTGATTTCCAAAAAATCCCCTGGCACAACACTGATGAATGTCACTTAAAACAGTCATTGGTGGCCGAGATAAAAGACAAGGAGCCAAACTTTGATTCATAATTTGATTATGAAAATACTGATAGAAGATAGATCATCGACGCAAACCCCACTGCTATTGTCTCAACCCCAATAATTCAACTAGAAGAACCAACAGATTCTGAAGAAGGGGAGAGCCTTTTTCATTCACAGATGTGGGTGAAGGGGACCCCGCTACATTTTAATGTTGATAGCAGAATCTAGAAGAACCTCATCTCAGCAGAGGTCGTCAAACAGTTGGGATTGTTGACAACACCACACCCGCAGCCATACAACATCGGGTGTCTTCGTCGGGGACGAGATCTTCATGTCAGCCAGAAGTGTCGATTGTCATATGACATCCAGCCCTTTAAGGATGAGGTATTATGTGATGTTTCCTCGCTGGATGTTCGTGATGTTCTCTTGGGCCAAACATATATGTGGAAGTGACATGCTATCTATGAGTCTTGACCCCATGGTGTCATTGTTATTCTGGGGGTCATCTCTAGAGGATACCAGAGGTAGTTCCAACTACTGTCCCACCTAAACAATGCCGCAAGGTAGTATCTCATACTACAAAATTTAGCTTCTTCACAATCTGTTCAAAAGGTGAACAAGAGGATACTGCAACCACTACAGCCTCAGCCCAAGCACCTTCTATCCAATAGAAGCAGGTTGACAAGATTGCAACAAAGTGTAAAGATTCCTTCTGCACACAGGCATCTCATGTAGCCAGAATGGATAAAAAGGTCCAACCCTTCAAGCCACAGGTTCATGACAACCTTCAACAAGCTAAGCAGAGCAACTTCTCCAACAAGGCAAGCAGCTCATCAAGATGTAGATTCAACAAACACTTTTCCCTCTCCCCCAGGCACTCAACACAGTGGATACCATTTCTTCCTAAAGAGGAAGGATTGATCCAGGTGGATATCGGTGGCCACCCACCTTTTCCAACTGGTTCAAAACAGTTTTCTGGAATTTTGGTAATTTACTATTTTTAGCAGTTTTTAACTTCCGGGGCCATTTTGAGGGACTAAATGAAGGTTTTTTGGGATCGAGGTTCTTAAATATAAATAAAGGCTATAACTGAGCCCCCAAAATGAATCTCCTCGACTATACCTTTCCAACGAGTTATCGTGCACCCCAAACGGAGATCGTATGCCAAAGTTACGCCCCCGGGAAGTTGTTACACCAAACTACCCAAAACGGGGTCCACAAAATTGTTGGCTTTTCATCTTCTGGGGTTAGGTTTTTGGATTTTCTTTATAATAAAAAGACCTTTGGAGCCTCATTGTAAGATCATATTCTTGTGAATGAGAGTAGCGGACACATCTCTTCTCAAAGATAAGCTTCCACCATTCTAGCGAGTCTTTCACTCTGTATTTTTACAGTCTTTGTACATTTTCACTCATTAATAGAAAATTGTGTATTACTGTATCTCTGTGTTTATGGTTGCATCTCTGATACATTTTTGTTATATTATTGGATATCTAAGATATCATTGTACATTTATTTGTTATATCTTCGCTCTCATTTCATGCCAAAAATAATTTGGATAAGTGGTATTAGAGCATGTTGCTCTTGATCATTTTTCAGTGCATGTCCCCGACGAAGTCCGAGTATAGCAAGTTGGGTCTCGAGCTTGTCTCTCTTGAAGACAAACGCTCTTGCATGTCCAATGAACCCTCCATGGCGGAAGAAAATAAAAATGACAGAGTAGACGATTCTATTAATCCGTTGCTTGAGCAAGCTCTCACACGACAAAGGGACGAAATGATGGAGAATTTTTCCCACATCCTTCAACACCTGTCGATAACAACATGCGCGTCTTCATCAAGCGACCACTTTGGAAGTACCTCGCCTTTCAAGGTACAAGTTAATTTTGATATTCCCATATTTGAATGACATATAGATACAGATGCCTTAGAAAAATGGTTAAATCTACTAGAAGGTTATTTCTCTCTTCATAATTTCTCCGACAGGGAAAAGATCACCTTCGCACTCCTCAAGGCTCTCCCCCATGTCAAACATTGGTGGAAAAATTACTGGGAGAAAAGTTTCACACCGGAGTCTGGAATATATGGGGTCGTGCCCACTTGGGATTTTTTTTTGTGGATGCTGTAAAGGAACAATATTACTATGTTAGCAACTATGAGGACCAACACATGAGATGGACCACACTGCGGCAAGAAAGGGGCCAAGCAATTCCAGAGTTCACCAATACATTCCATACCTTGTGCACCAAGCTGGGTATCAAAGACTTTGAATGACATTTGGTTCTGAAATACAGTGGGGCTCTACACAGATACTTCCAAACTGAAATGGATTTTCTAGACATCTCATCACTCGGTTCTGCTTATTGATATGTTGTTAAAATCGAGCAGAAGTTTAAGCACCAGAACAAACGGGAGTTCAGGTCTGCAAATTCTCAACAACCAAAGTATGATAAAGACGACCCTAACAAACAACGTCCTATAAACCAGTCCAAGCTACAAGAAAAGAAGGGTCGCAAAAATACGAAGAAGGACACTGGAAAATGGTGTGATTTCCTCAAAAGCCCTTGGCACAACACCGGTGAATGTCGCTCAAAACAAACAATGGTGGTCGAGATAAAAGACAAGGAGCCGAACTCTCATTCGGAATTTGATTCTAAAAATACTGATAGAAGATAGATCATCGACGCAGACCCCACTGCCATTGTCGCAACGACAACAATTCAACCAGAAGAACCAACAGATTTTGAAGAGGGGGAGCACCTTTTTCATTCACAAATGTGGGTGAAGGGGACCCCGCTACATTTTATTGTTGATAGCGGAAGCCAGAAGAACCTCATCTTAGTAGAGGTCGTCAAACAGTTGGGATTGTCGACAACACCACACCCGCAACCATACAACATCGGGTGGCTTTGCCAGGGACGAGATCTTTGTTTCAACCCGCAATGTCGATTGTCATACGACATCCAACCCGTCAAGGATGGGGTGTTATGTGATGTTACCCCGCTGGAAGTCTGTGATGTTCTCTTGGGCCAGCCATATATGTGGAAGCGCCATGTTATCTATGAGTCTTGACCCCGTAGTGTGATTGTTACTCTAGGGGGTCATATCTACAGGATACCAAAGGTAGTTCTAACTACTGTCTCACCTGAACAATGTCGCAAGGTAGAATCTCATACTACAAAATTCAGTTTCTTCACAATTTGTTTAAAAGGTGAACATAAGGATACTGCAACCACTACAGCCTCGACCCAAGCACCTTCTATCCAACAGAAGCAGGTCGACAAGATTGCAACAAAGTGTAAAGATTCATTCTGCACACATGCATCTCATGTAGCTAGATTGGCTAAAAAGGTCCAACCCTTCCAGCCATAGGTTCGTGACAACCTTCAACAAGCTAAGTAATGCAACTTCTCTAACAAGGCAATCAACTCATCAAGATGCAGATTCGGCAAATGTTTTTCCCTCTCACCCGGGCACTCAACGCAATGGGGAACATTGCTTCCTAAGGAGGGAGGATTGATCCATATGGATATCAGTGGCCACCCACCTTTTCTAGCTGGCTCAAAACAGTTTTCTGACAATTTTGGTAATTTACTATTTTTAGAAGTTTTTAACTTCCGAGGCCATTTTGAGGGCCTAAATGAAGATTTTTCGGGATTGAGTTTTTCAATGATAGCTAAAGGTTGTAACTGAGCCCCCAAAATGAATCCCCTCGACGATACCTTTCCAACGAGCTATCGTGCGCCCCAAATCGATATCATATGCCAAAGTTATGCCCCCGGAAAGTTGATACACCAAACTACCCAAAACGAGGTCCACAAAATTGTTGGCTTTTCATCTTTCGGGGTTAGGGTTTTGGATTTTCTTTATGATAAAAAGGCATTTGGAGCCTCATTGTAAGATCATATTCTTGTGAATGCGAGTAGCGTAGACATCTCTTCTCAAAGATAAGCAACCACCATTCTAGTGAGTCTTTCACTTTGTATTTTTATAGTCTTTGTACATTTTCGCTCATTAATAGAAAATTGTGTATTATTGTATCTCTATGTTTATGGTTGCATCTCTGGTACATTTATGTTATATTATTGGATATCCAAGATATTGTTGTACATTTCTTTATTATATCTCTGCTCTCATTTCGTGCCGAAAATAATCTGGATCAATGGTATCAAAGCAGGTTGCTCTTGATAATTTTTCAGTGCATGTCCCTAACAAGGTCCGAGTATAGCAAGTTGGGTCTCGAGCTTGTTTCTCTTGAAGACAATCTCTCTTTCATGTCCAAGAAACCCTCCATGGAGGAAGAAAAGAAAAACGACAGAGCAGGCGATTCTATTAATTTGTTGCTTGAGCAAACTCTCACGCGACAAATGGACGAAATGATGGAGAATTTTGCCCACATCCTTCAACGCTTGCCGATAACAACAGGAACGTCTTCATGAAGCGACCACTTTGGAAGTACCTATCCTTTCAAGGTACAATTTAATTTTGATATTCTTGTATTTGAAAGACAGATAGATGCAGATGCCTTAAAAAAATGGTTAAATCTGCTAGAAGGTTATTTCTCTCTTCATAATTTCTCCAACAAGGAAAAGATCACCTTCGCACTCCTTAAGGATCTCCCCCATGTCAAACATTTTTGGGAAACTTACTAGGAGAAAATTTCCACAGAGGAGTATGGAATATATGGGGCTGAGCCCACTTGGGATTTTTTTGTGGATGCGGTAAAGGAACAATATTACCCTGTTGGCAACTATGAGGACCAATACATGAGATGGACCACACTTCGGCAAAAAAGGGGCCAAGCAGTTCCGAAGTTCACCAATACCTTCCATACCTTGCACACCAAGCTGGGTATGAAAGACTCTGAATGACATTTGGTTCTGAAATATTGTGGGGCTCTACACAGATACATCCAAATTGAAATGGATTTTCTAGACATCTCATTACTCGGTTCTGCTTATCGATATGCTCTTAAAATCGAGCAGAAGTTTAAGCACCAGAACAAATGGGAGTTCGGGTCTACAAATTTGCAACAACCAAAGTATGATAAAGATGACCCTAACAAACAACATTCTAAAAACCAGTCCAAGCCACAGGAAAAGAAGGGTCACAGAAAGATGAAGAAGGACACTGGAAAATGGTGTGATTTCCACAAAATCACTTGGCACGACACCGATGAATATTGCTCAAAACAACCATTGGTGGTCGAGATAAAAGACAAGGATCGAAACTCTGATTCAGAATTTGATTCTTAAAATACTGATAGAAGACAGATCATCGACGCAGACCCCACTGATATTGTCACGACCGCAGCAATTCAACCAGAAGAATCAACAGATTCTGAAGAGGGGGAGCGCCTTTTTCATTCATTGATGTGGGTGAATGGGACCTCGTTGCATTTTATTTATGATAGCAAAATCCAGTAGAAGCTCATCTCAGCAGAGGTCATCAAACAGTTGGGATTATCGACAACACCACGCCCGTAGCCATACAACATCGGGTGGCTTCGCGAGGGACAAGATCTTCATGTCATCCATCAGTGTCGATTTTCATACGACATCCAGCCCTTCAAGGATGAGGTATTATGTGATGTTGCCCCGCTGGATGTCTGTGATGTTATCTTGGGCCAACCATATATGTGGAAGTGCCATGTTATCTATGAGTCTCGACCTCATAGTGTCATTGTTACTCTGGGGGGTCATCTCTAGAGGATACCAGAGGTAGTTCCAACTACTATCCCACCTAAACAATGTCGCAAGGTAGTATATCATACTACAAAATTCAGCTTCTTTACAATCTATTCAAAAGGTGAACATAAGGATACTGCAACCACTGCAGCCTCGGCCCAAGCACCTTCTATCCAACAGAAGCAGGTCGATAGGATTGAAGCAAAGTGTAAAGATTCCTTCTACACAAAGGCATCTCATGTAGCCAGGCTGGTTAAAAAGGTCCAACCCTTCCAACCACAGGTTCATGACAAACTTAAACAAGCTAAGCAACGCAACTTCTCCAACAAGGCAAGCAACTCATCAAGATGCAGATTCAACAAACGCTTTTCCCTCTCCCCCGGGCACTCAACGCAATGGAGACCATTTCTTCCTAAGGAGGGAGGATTGATCCAAGTGGATATCGGTGGCTACCCACCTTTTCCAACTGGCTCAAAACAATTTTCAGGCAATTTTGGTAATTTACTATTTTTAGCAGTTTTTAACTTCCTGGGCCATTTTGAGGGCCTACATGAAGGTTTTCTGGGATCAAGATTCTCAATAATGGCCGAAGGCTCTAACCAAGCCCCCAAAATTAATCTCCTCGACGATACCTTTCCAACGAGATATCGTGAACCCCAAACAGAGATCGTATGCCAAAGTTACACCCCTGGGAAGTTGATACACCAAACTACCCAAAACGGGGTCTACAAAACTGTTGGCTTTTCATCTTCCGGGGTTAGGGTTTTGGATTTTTTTTATGATAAAAATGCCTTTGGAGCCTCATGGTAAGATCATCTTCTTGCGAATGTGAGTAGCGTACACATCTCTTCTCAGAGATAAGTTGTCGCCATTCTAGCGAGTCTTTCACTCTATATTTTTACAGTCTTTGTACATTTTCGCTCATTAATAAAAAATTGTGTATTATTGTATCTATGTGTTTATGGTTGCATCTCTGGTACATTTATGTTATATTATTGGATATCTGAGATATCATTGTACATTTCTGTATTATATCTCCGCTCTCATTTCGTGCCGAAAATAATCGGGATCAGTAATTTGTTTATGCTATATATGCTTAAGTGTTGCCATCTTAAAAAGGTATCACGTGGCAAATTGTGAAGTGCAAGTTATAATTAAATTGAGATCTTCAACTTTATTTTGTTGTCTAGAGAAGTTATAATCTAGACCTTGTTTTTAAAGATGGAAAGATTGACCTTATATTGACTGGTGTAATGCCAAACTCTATCATAGTAATTAAGAAGAAATGTTTTTATGTTGTAAATGGTCTTAATGCATTGTATTTTGATTTGCATTCTGCTACAATCAATGAAATGTTAGACCAAGAGACCCTACTTTTGATATTAATAATGAGGGTACATTACAAATTGGTATCAAAGTGAAGTTACAACATTAGGGGTTGTATGGGCTCAAAGGAATGGACGATGATGTTTTTGGTGTTATGATAAGCTAACAAATTATTCTTGTTACACATAGAGAAAATTGTGTACAATTAATGAGATAATCCATGTTATAGCATTACATCAGTTTACACATTTTGTAGAACCTTTGGAGTTTTGTTTGGTGGTGAATTGTATGAGAATGCCTATAAGAATTGAAATTGGAATATATATATATATATATATATATATATATACACTTTTTCAAATGCCAGCATTGCATGCACTTGACATTCATTGGCATTTTATTCAGCACACTCATATAAATTCTGGAGTGAATATATAAAAAGAAATGAATGTAAATTGCATGCATATGATTTGACTTATGCACGGTATGCATAGAAATGGTTGCAAACTTGTTGTTATACACCAAGAATACATTTACTATATGAACAATGTGCATTATTGWTTGATGGTTATTTTGGCYTAAGTGATTGGTTATTCACCTAGGAGGATAAGAGCCTTATTTGTTGATGATCATTATCTTTGTTTAMTATATATCATGTTTAATGCATGGGTTTAAAGGTATTAAGTTATTCCTTAGGATTGTCTTCCTTAAAAGTGAAGATATCTATATTTTCAAATGCCAACATTGTAGGATTGTCTTCCTTAAAAGTGAAGATATCTATATTTTCAAATGCCAAAATTGCATGTACTTGACATTCATTGGCATTTTATTCATCACACTCATATAAATTCTAGAGTGAATATATGAAAAGAAATGAATGCAAATTGCATGCAYATGATTTGACTTATGCATTGTATGCATAGAAATGGTTGCAAACTTSTTGTTATACACCAAGAATACATTTACCATATGAACAATGTGCATTATTGATTGATGGTTATTTTGGCCTGAGTGATTGRCTATTCGCCTAGGAGGATAAGAGCCTTATTTGTTGATGATCCTTATCTTTGTTCAATGTATATCATGTTTAATGCATGGGTTTAAAGGTATTAAGTTATTCCTTAGGATTGTCTTCCTTAAAAGTGAAGATATCTTTCATCCATGGTATTGTAGACCACTGCTAAGATGAATTTATCGTATGACTATTGTGAAAGAGTTTAAATAATGTTAAAATAGTAATTTTTGGTGGTATACTGGTATTGCTAATGAGACTTTGTGGTAATACTCTCGGGGATCATGTATGCATATGAATGTGTAGTTTTCTTATGTTTATAACTCTGTAGAGTGAAACTGTTATTCCCAAAGAGCATTGTATAGGTCTCTTAACTTGAATGCATGTTTATGTACTTGTTATGTTTTGGGTAATGCCATTATTACCTAATTGTCTTCATCTTGAAGGTTATGCTATGTTGTGTACTACGAATGCTAGTATGCAAAGATCGTATAGCAAGTGTGCAAGAGTGTTATGTATGGCATGAGATAAGACATTTTTTTTCTTGTTGCTAGCTGCCATTTGGAAGAGAGAAACATACTTTAAATGTGTACTTGAAACTTATCGTGTGAATGATTGTGAACTCTCATACAATAGACTGATCCTAAGTATGAGTTAAAGTTGTATGAATTGTCGCTAGATCATTGCAAGGATGATGTAGACAAGCTATTAAAGCCATTGGATGTGGATAAACATTCAAGGTGTCATTATTGATTGTTATTCCACTTGAGATAAGAAATTAATACATGAATTGACTTGTTTTGATAATGTTTAATTATTGCATAGAAATCGTTGTGGCTAATCATGGTCTTATTGAAAGGTAGAAGAGTACCACCACTTTGAAAGATATTATGTCATTAGACCTTTAATTACGAAAGTTGGTAAAAACTTGAGTTAGGAAAGAATTGATATATGTGGTTGCTTATCGAGATGATTCTAAGCTATTTCATTGTGTTTAGAAGAAAAGCTTTTGTAAATGGATTTTAATTGTCGTTTTTTTTTTTAATATTGTTGCCATTCTTGAATAGACTTAGACTAGAAAGCCTTGTTTTAGTGAATAAGTATAGGGGGTATGTTTTATACAATACCTACAGTCCACCCATAACACATTTTGTGAACATGTAAATGAACAAGCGTCCGTTTTTTTAAAAGGAAATGATATGTTATCATTCTAATAATGGTTGATTGGATTTGAACCTCCTTGCTATGATAAATAGTCAATTTTGAATTTGATCGATTCTAATTCATTCGAATTTACGTGAGGATGAATATTTCAATAAATTTGATTTACATATGATTCATATGTTGAGTATGCTTCATTCTAATTGAACTTTACAAGTTGTCTTTCTTGTTTTGACATGTGGACTGTATCAAGGAAAGCAACCAAGTAATGAGGGTTGCATAGCATATTGCCATGTATACGGGGATATGGGATCATGTTTGAATCTGGACTACCATGGGAGGCAAGGAAGTGCAAAGCATCATACGAAGATGCGAATTTACCAATCATTGGATTGTAACAATAAATAACACATGTGGCTAGTAAGGCAAGCATGGAATGAGGAAGTTCTTTTTTTCTCACCTCTTAAACTCTACTTTGTTTCTAGAGTATAATTGAATTCTTTTGAAGTAGGAACTATAGCTTAGGTGCATGAACTAAGTATCACTACTTGGATGTGAATATCACATCTAATGATTTATTATGTGAATGACAGAAATACCATGGAGTTGATTGGCCATGTTATGGAATTTCATGCCATGTAGAGAGGAAATGGAAGGGAGAATTTCTTGACTCCTCTTTTATTGTTCTATTATATTTCTCTAGGTTGAGAAATTTGCTATGTGTGAATAGTTAAGGCATGGGAATTTTAATAAATACAAGAAAGTAAAATAGTTGGAACACATTTTGCACTAGTAGACACATTGAGAGATACCATGTGGTAGAGTGCACATAGATATGTTGGAGCATATATGATGTTGTTTATTGATTAAGAGTCTTGTGACACATGCGATGAGTATGGCATAATAACTTATGTGGTTGTTGATTGTTGCGTGGCTAGGAATGGTTGAAGATGTTGATAATGTAGCTACCTACGATCGACAACCTTATGAAAAGGATAAGGACAAGAAGATGCTTGTCGAGAGGTTGATGAAGAGATCATGTGATTTCACATAAGACATTAGTTCATAATGTAACATCAAGAATGTTGATGACAACCATGCGGGTATGAAAATTAGTTATGTTAATAAAGCATGTAACCTTAGAGGAATTGGGTAAGAATTACTTTAGTCATATTTGATATAGTCTTTGATATGTTTATGATGATGTATGAATGCATGTATGTAATTGATACCTAAGTGGGGTATGCTGAAAGAAGGAAGCTTTCAGTGTATAAAGATTGTTAGAACCTTTGTGATGCATTCATAAGTTGGTATGACGTGATTGATTTCTTTAAGGGTAATAACTAGAGTGATTGAGTCACGCCACTCATGTTATGAATTTTGTATACCATATGAAATTGAATGCCATGTGAGAAACCATGCGTGAGGCCATAGTGTGTTGGATTTGGAAAAAGCTATAACATTGCACAAAAATCCAATGGTCTTCCTACTTATAATCGATGTTTTGGACTGCAACCTCTTTGCCAACACTAAAGAGCACTAAAGGATTATATTCTTGGTGTTGTGTTTGGGTTGAGAAGGAAGGTATCCAAATTATCAAACAAGCAATATAGAAGTGTTTGGGTGATGTGTAGAGGTGTTGGTTGGGTCCTCCAACTTATCTTGGTAAAACACATGAGCTTGAATTATGGTAAGTTTGACTCGATGTGGGAATGCATTGAGTAAATGTGCATAAATGAACTATGAAAACATACAAATAATGATCCTACAATTATGAATTATGTTGGTACATATGATTGATACATTGAGTGGATGCATGCTTGTACGGAACAAACATTTGCATGATTGAACGCCATGAAAATAAAGACCTTCCAGTACTCCCAAGGAATTGTTGAATATTGAAAGGAGTGGTATGAATCCCTCTCCCACAAAAAAAGTAAAACTAACTAACCATGAATTCTAAAACACATTTCTAGTGAAGAGTGTGATTATGCAATCATCAATTTTGACACTTTGGTTTACTAGAATAAATGTTTGATTGCATTGTGAAATGATTATAATGTTATTAATGCATATATAATTAATGATAGTTTCTTATCATTTCATGCAATGTACAAATGAAAGTGATTGAATTATTAGTGTGTTTTAATTCTAAGATCATTTTAAGGGTTGTTGTAAATGTTTTAATGAAAGGATTATATGCATGAATACTCACAATTATTTGGTTGATTGAAAGTTTTGATTGCAGGTAGAATGGTCTTGGATATGGCACTTAGTGTAAGTCCACAATGAATATTGGATGCTACCATGTGCAAGAGCCAAACATTATGAGAAGAATATCATACTTGTGAAATCTGATCTATGTATGAAATAGGTTTGAAACAAAAGATTTTTTATTGAAATTATTATGATGATATCTCATGGCAAATGTATGTATATGATACAAGTGAGATGATGGATCTGTCTGGGAAGGACAAATGATCCCTGTTGAAGCTGAAAATAACAGAGAGAATGCCACTACAGTGACACTAGAACCCTATGATATGCCTTGATTGCCATTGAAATGTGATATGCTATGTTAGAGCAAGTCAGTGGGATGTTATGGCAGTAAGATACTATAAGTCTACGCTCTTCTTGTACAAGAAAGACTTGGCAACTAATGGATTGCCTGAGGGACAATTTAGAAAGGATGGGGATGCATGAGCCTAGAGGGTGAGTGACTACAAGGAATATGTGACATGAATGAACCTATTGAGAGACTCGTGTTACATGCTAGTTGGGATAATGAGTGCATTAAATACATTGGGTGTGTCCAAGAAACCAGTGAGTTGAGTCTTGTTTGTAGCAACCATATGGAACATATACATATAAATACAGATAAGTATTGGGCTGGATTGCATATTTAATCTTATGTTATGAATATATATGTTTCAATTATGAATGTGAATTTTCTATGAATGGAATAATTGATACTTAAAATGGCTATGACATGCATTTTCTTTTATTTGATTGTTTTAAGCATGTGTTGGTATGTTAAAGGTCTTGGAGGTGTTCTAAGATAGTAGAAAATGATTGGACATTGTTGTCCAAGATAACCAACAATGAGACAAAGTAGCCATTAAGAGAATGACATTGCAGGTGTAGTCGAAGAATGAAGACATGGAACCTTGCTGAAAATAAGAAAACACCAAGGATAGTGCTATTCTAAGGGGAGGGGAATGTAATACCCTGGTCTCAACCCTTTGAACCCGATCTTGTTTATATTGTAATTATTTTTTTCATTACTACATTTTGTTTTATCATTCATGCCATGAGGTAGTCTTACCATGGCGATTTTAAAGACATCTAAACATGATCATTGTGAATATAATGAAAGGTTCCAATTATGATTGGAGGGAGGAAACATTGATGGGGTTATGAGTCCACTAGAGGGGAAAGATAAGGCGGTCTAAGGGGGGAATTGACCCATGTCTCATGGTTACTACTATATACTATCTACAACCACTTTCATGCAATTGTCATATTAACATTCTATCCTAATCTTTATTATATTGCAATTACGAGGCCAATGAAATGATTAATTACTTTAGGTAATTATTTCCTATCCTTAAATACCTACCTCTTATATTGAAGAAACTAATTCATATGTTCATGCAATCAAGGAGAGTTCAACTAGGACTCGTGATCCCTATCATTAAGAAAGTGGAAGAGTTGGATTATGACTCTTCCTTTCCCTCTCCTTCATTCATGCAAAAAAATAGTATTTGAATTAGGGAGAGGAGGTGGAGAAAAAAGGGACTTCTTGAGTAGAGAATAGAGTTCTTGATGAAAAAAGAGTAATCCAACTATCATAGGATCCATGGAGAGATGAAAGAGGCACCATCATATGGAATTAGACACCAAGATTGAGGAGGGAACTACTTTCTTGAGCCTCTACACTTTTGTTGGCTTTTTGGGTTGGTTTGGAAGCTTGTGCTAAATAGAAGAGTGATTTGGGAGATTTGACAACTCTTCTTTGCCTTGGTGGTCTCATAGCCTAGCACAGGGGTGGCATTCACAAAGGATTTTTCTATGCTTGGGAGGAAAATGGTTCACCCATAGTCAATTACCTTGGAACTCATTTTATGAAAGATAAGTGAATTATTTTTATTTTTTAATTAATATTTCAATCATGATGAAATGTACATGCATGTTATCATTATTTATTTTGAGCTCATGCCATGGAAATTATGTAGATGTCACTGAGTGAATGGTTTTTGTTATAAGTTATTAAATTGCAATATTGGTATAATAATGCATTGATAAATCTCATGCATGCAAACTATTTGTAGAAATGCATTGAAAACCGATTTTGTATTTTTAGTGAAACGATTTCATATGAATTCTAATAAAGACCAAATTTGTAGTGGAGTTAGCTAGTACATATCCCCACATGCTCACCAAAAATCAACCTCTGATTTGCTTGTATGGCCCTTAAAAATGCAAAATGGTTGTAAATGAAATTATACCATAACTTGACCATATAATGTCCATTGGTGTTCAAATTTTAACAAAGAGTAGTTGACATCAATATCTAGATGCTCACCAAAAATCAACTTTGGATTTGTCAGTATGACTTCTAAAAACACAAAATGGATGTAGATGAAATTCTACCGTAACTTGGAAATATAGTGTCCATTGATGTTCAAAATTTAACAATGAGTATTTGATATCAATATCTACATGCTCACCAAAAATCAGCTTCAGATTTGTCCGTATGACTCCCTAAAACACAAAATGGCTGTAGATGAAATTCTATTATAACTTGGCCATATGGTGTCCATTGGCATTCAAATTTTAACAACGAGTAGCTGATATCAATATCCACATGCTCACCAAATTTCAGAATTATATTAATCTGTTTCATTCCCCAAAAGGTGAAAATACATTCAGGTCAAGAAGGGCTACTCAAATCACCCATACCTCAGACAATTTGTGTTTGTTGTATATGGAAGTCTTGGCATTTGATGTGAATGTTTTTAAGGGATTAAATGAGATGGCTATTGATTGGTTTGAATCATTTTTACTCTTACACTGGCCTCTTGAAAGAAGGAGGAGGCTAGATTCCCCATACCCTTGAAATTATATGAAAGCTATGCATAGATTATCGTGTAACTGTTGTAAATGATTTTGAAGACTGTTGTGAGGTATTCACCTCTATTGTATGTTGGATTATATCATGTTTTGGCCTTAATACCGTGATTTCCTTTTCTACAAGGTTTTATGCCATTATGTATAACCATGTATTAACGAATAACGAGGCAAGAAGTCCATAGATTAAATAATCATCAAGCAAGATGCTTGTCGATTTAAAAAAATAAATATGATTTCCTTATATTTAATATGACCCTAATGATCATGGAATCACACTTCTAATCAAGGGAGAAGGTGTTATATGCATGAGCTTAAGGACCTTAACCTTAAACCCTAGGATTGTCCTCTTTTTGGAGAGAACAAGATCTCCATCTAAGAGATTCTAGGGAATTAATGAGTTGAAATGATTGAGGAACTTCTGAAATAGAGTCACTATGTGAATCATATGCTTATGCTTATCATAATTTGGTTATGCTATCTATGCTTAAGTGTTGCCATCTTAAAAATGTATTATGTGGCAAATTGTGAAGTGTTAGTTCTAATTAAATTGAGATCTTCAACTTGATCTTGTTGTCTAGAGAAGTTACAATCTAGACCTTACATTTAAAGGTGGAAAGCTTTTCCTTATGTTGACTGGTGTAATGCGAAACTCTATCATAGTAACTAATAAGAAGGGTTTTTATGTTGTAAATGGTCTTACTGTGTTGTATTTTGATTTGCATACTGCTACAATCAATGAAATGTTAGATTCGTAGACCCTACTTTATTAAGAATGAAGGTACGTTACAATGTAGTAAGGGTTTTCAAAGGTGCCAAATCCATTCGATTTGATGGTGAATTTTAGGAATGATTGTATTGCCATATTCCAGTGAAAGCAAATTAGAAAAGGGGCAAATTCTTAGCCCATTATCAAAGTCCATTTTCCATCATTTTTATAAAACAACAATGGGTATATTTGTGTTAGAAAAGGCCACGACCTAATTAGTTAGCATTGTAATACAAAAATGAATTGTGCAAACCTCAACTTGCTAGAGTTCCAAGTCTAGATTAAAAAAAAGTAAAAAAATCCAAGCCACCCATCCAAGTGCTAGTTATTCTACTATGGAAAGTGTATTGCCTTACATATTGTCCCAAAAAAGAAAAAAATTGCAATACATTCTCTATAAACTAGAAGTTTTAAAAGGGTGGTTTGTGGAGAACCTCATCTTGCTCTTGAACATCTTCATTGAGTTATGCTTGAATTCCTCTAGTCCTAAAAGTGGTACGAGGTGTGCATACTCTGCCATTGCATCCATAACCCTTTCCTCCTTAATAGCTCAAAGCCCAAGCTGATTAACTCTCCAACTATAGGTCAAGAGGAGTGCAGGGTACCCATCCTCAAAATATTTGAGAAACTTCCAACACCATCGACCCTAGCAATCACCAAGTCTAGTTTTACTTCCAGTGCATGTTGTCTAGCTTCCCAACACTGCATGTATTCCTGCATTAGGTCTTCAATTGCATGCAGAGTGCAAATTTTTCCTACAATATTGAACATCTGTCTCGTTTGCTCATAATATCCACAAATTGATTCTCCTCCCACATTTGATGCCACTGATTCCATTGCAGGGTTGACTTAATCACCTCCTATTATGCCTCGGTTAAGCCTTTCTCAAATACTTGCATCTACCTTTGAAGGTCTCCTAGCCATACTCACCCCAAAATAGAAGTGTACCTATAACAAAGGCTCTCTCCACCTTGAGGACATACTCACCTCCCACACTACAGAGTTGCATTGGGAAGATTGAAGTCAACAAAGGTGAAGTCTCCAAAACCAAAAGATCAACAACTATGAAGTCTCCAAAACCAAAAGATCCCAAATCGAGTCGAGGGTTTACACATCAGATACCATTTAACTTCACACGTCACTGCTATGCAATATGATAAAGGTGGCGGGAAGGGAAACCATAAATCACCATCCTCTGTACCATGCAAGGCTATCCTCCTCCACCATTAAAACTTATAAATGCATAAGTAAATCAAAAAAGGGGCATTGCAATTTGTGCCCTTCCTTTTACATTAATATAATCTTCCTCTAATTAAATTCCCATATTTACTAGAAGACCAACCTTTTCATTAAGTGTTTGCAAAACTTAAAAAGAAAACAAGAAATCAAACACCTCAACTAAACCTATAATTCTTTCAAAAATTCTCCTTAATTCAAAATAATGAGGTCAAAAGAATGAGGAGTAGGATTCTCTTTAATTCAAAAGAATGAGGAGTAAAGAACTTAAGAAGAAATGAAATTATAAAAGAAGATTCTCCAATAATTATAATGTGCCTCATCCCACTTGCCTTTACATTTTGTAATTTGTAATCCTTGATATAAGGCCAAGGCTTTCCAACCTTGAAGTCCATTTTCCATTATTATGATCTAATTTCCCTAGTGTTTATGTTTTACAATTATTGTTTGTACTATTTCTAACGTCCAATGAGGTTTCAAATTTGTTTTTGTAATCCTTATATAAGGCCAAGGCTTTCCACCCTTGTTTATTATGATCTAATCTTCCTAGGGTTTATGTTTTACAATTATTGTTTGTACTATTTCTAACGTCCAATGAGGTTTCAAATTTGTTTAGTATCATTATGTAAGATCCAAAAGTAAACAAGAGGTTCACTCTTATATATATATATATCATCTGCCAATTTAGGCGATCAACATTGCACAGTCCGGGTTTTGGGTTTAAGACGAGAGAAAACATGTCGAAGAAAAACGATCTTGGGCGGCGGAAGAGATTTCATGAGTATGAGCTCAGAAGTAAGTACAATTTTTATCTTCCTTCGTTCGTTTCATTCTTCCACGGCGTAAGATGTTTACAACTTCTTTCTTTGCCATGTTTTGTTGGTTTTCAAATGGTCAGAGGAAAAGGAGGAGAAGGAAAAGAAGGAACGAAAGCTGAAAGCGAGGAAGGAGAAGATGAAGGTATTCAACTTTTAATCGTTTTAGCCGATGTCCAATATCTAAACCCTCTAAAATCAAAGAAAATAAAAGAGCGAGAGAAAACAATGGCATAGATGGTGTGAGTTGGGCTTAAAACGGCAAACTGCGCTTATTAGGGTTCGGAATAATTGAATATTTTGCATCACGGAGTTTAGGAACATTTTTTAATCTTGGGGCGTTGGAGTTTAGAAACCATGTCGTATTTTGAATGTTACGGTCTCAAAACAATTGGAAATTTGATACATTGAAGGGTTGGGAGAATGGTAAATTTGGCATTTAGGATACGGGGACAGGGAAATTTCCCATTCATGGGTTTGGGAACCAGGAGCAGCTGAGTGTGTTTAACATCAGACTGTGGACGCCAGGGTTTGGGAAATACTTCATTTTTTACTCATTAGGGTTTGGTAACGATCGCATTTTAAAGTTAAAAGAGGTTAATTTGCTTTTTTTTGTTTTTCTGAGGGTTTTAGATTGATGGCAAGGAGAAGAAGAAGAGCCGTGGCTTTAAGGTTGGGAAAAAGTTTAAAGTACAGACCAAATTGCCTGCATTAGCGAAGGCAAAGGCCAAACAGGCAATGGAGATAGATGGATGATTTTTGGTTTGGTGAGAAGGTAATACTTACAATGCTTTTAAATTTTATTGGTTTCCAAGTAGTTAGTTTGTTCTTGTTTATTATTCTTAGCATCCGAATCAAAACTATTTCTTGTTCAAAACAATTTGATACTCAAAAGTACTTTCAATTTTATAGATACAATGCGATCAATTGAGAGTGAAATGCAAACGCATGCACTATTGACAAAAAAACAACAAATGTACAACCTTTGCTTGGTATTTCATGCTACCATTATGGCTTTTAGAGGCTGTGGAAAATTCAGCTCATAGAATACCCTTATTCTAGTGCTAAACTTGAGTATATTTTAATGCAACAGATTGCCTGGGTACCTAGGAGGCTACTAGTTTACATTATAAACGTTAGAGGCCTTATAGAATAATATCACATTGGTGTACAATAGATAACGTTTTCTCCATTTTGGTCATGAGATCACAATTACATTGAAACAATGAACAACTTGTATGCAAAATCTAGCCAGGGGAACTAAACTTGTTATTTAGCTAAGTTGAAACCATAATTAGAGCGCAAGGACTTGAACAAGTTGATCTATCTTGAGCATTTGAGACCAATCTAGAACAAAATTCACGATAAAAGCTTTGTATTTTAACATTCTTTGTCGCTTTTGATGGAGATGCATGAATAATTTTATGGCCATTTATAGTTAAGTTATTATATAAATATTGTTTGTGTGACAGTTTAATAGTTCCGCAACCATTGGTCTGTTTCTGTTTATGTTTGTTGGCTTTAATGTAATATATGAGGTTATAACAATTTTTCTTTCTACACTAGTTGTGGAAAATACAATGTTTTAAAAACCGGTGAACCGGAACCGGAATCGCCCGGTTTTACCGGTTTGATGGTCGACCGGTTCAAACCAGCCAATAAATCGAACTGGCCGGTTGGTCCCTAAAACCTAAAACCTAAACCTAAAACCTAAGATCCCCTGAACTCTAAATCTAGTCTATAAGACACTCTTACTCCCCTCTAAGTGCCTCACACCTCTCTTATTCAACATTTGGGAGCATTTAGATGATCAGTCTGAGGCTGAGTTCGAGTTTGAGTCAGAGACAAATGACGATGCCGAGGGCGAGGATGCTCATGCCATTTCTACTTCTAGCAGCAGTGATGATTGATCTTTGATCATGTTGATCAATGAGATAGTGACTTGTAATCTTGACTCTTGTTAGTATGTTATTTGATGTTGTAGAGACCATTTAGAGCCTCCTTGATTATGTATTTATGTTCCGATCTCTAGATATGTATTGCACTTGGTGTCGTTTTGATATATTCATGAGCATACTTTGGATATGTCGTCTCTCATTGTCTCTAATGCTTTGGAAACATGATTTAAAATCTTAAAAATATTTTTTTTCGTTAAAATTTAAATATTTTATGTATTTTTTGAAAAACCGATTCATTACCGGTTCCGGTTTCGGTTCTGGTTGGACCCTCGACCGGTTCCGTTTTTTAAAACTATGGGAAAATATGCTAACTAACATGACTTGGGCCCATGGGTGTGCATGAGACATGTAGGTTACTTGCCTTCAGAACATGTGGAGTAATTAAAATAAACCAGGAATATGAAGAGGAGGAATTAATCCAAATTCTATTCTTGTTACATAGGAGAATTAAATATGATGGTTATTTAGCACCAAATGAGATAGATATTGTGTTTTAGGAGCCACACGGACAATGGACG
>ML804217.1:0-11435 GCA_009831015.1 Picea engelmannii | reverse complement strand
AGGTAAATAATAAAGTGAAGTGATGAGTGTATTATAATTCAAAGTGAATACAAAATAAATTATTTCAATAATAAATTTAATGGAGAAATTAGAAGTGGACCCAACCCTGAAATAAGGAAAGTGGGCCAAGTGACCTAGAAGATATTTTTAAGAAAGCTACTTGGAGAGTATAAATAAGAGGCAAGGCTCTCTCATTTGAAACACACTTGAGCATATTGAATATCTATAGGTGTCTGAGGTAACCAATGGATATCTAAGCCGAAATTCTGAGGAAAGTGAAGAAAAGAAGGTCGAAATGCAAGGAAGGATAAATTCTTTTGATGGTGTTTTCTAAGGTATGTTATTTACAGGTCATCTCACCATTTTCACTATAACTTTTTTCTATAATGATTCAGATCCTGAAATTGCTATGCAAGTGAGAAAACATATCCAAGTATCTGTGGTTAAAAATTCAGCTTGTGGGTCGTTGTATTTTGGGAGTTACATTCCGTGGAAAATAGGGTTTGTGGTTAGTCCTGAAACTAGTCAAAATCAGGTGTTTCGGGTAAAAACGTCATAACTTCTTCATAACAGATCCAAATTCAGTGAGACCAAATGTGTTGGTTAGGGTACAGTCTGTAGTATGTTGTGTAACAGTTTCAGATCAATTCATCAAATATTTTGTGCGGGGCACACTCTACAAGGTCGCTCTCTAGAATAAGCCAGAATTTAGTAAGGCATGTCATTTTTGCTATAACTCCTTTTCTGAGAGGTTCCAAGTAGTAACACTTGGAGGAATTGTATAAAACACACTGAAGAACATTGTGTATCAGTTTCAGATCTTTATACATTACAGGTTCAAAGTTATGATTACTTCAACTTAGGGTTGTTGACTAATCCAAAACTAGGCATGTGAGACTAAAGAAAAGTTTGATGAAAAATGTTAGTCTCTTGTTTTTTAAATTAAAGAAGGTTTGCAGGAATGTGATCATATACACCAGGTCTATTACAAAGCTACAGATCAGATTTGGATGATGAAATTGATGAGGGTTTTTGGTTGTGGTACATGTTGAGTACATAGTTGAGACAAGTAGTTGATGAGTTAGCGCACATACATGAGGTGTATAGTTGATGATGTTGGTACATATTGATGAGTCATAGTTGATGAGTAGTTGAGACATGATTGGTACATACTTCGTACATGGTTGGATGCACTTGTTTATGGTACAGGTTGATTACAGGTTGGTGCATGGTTGATGCACTTGTTTATGGTACAAGTTGATTACAGGTTGAGGTACAGGTTTACAGCAGTATATCTCACAGTGATAGTGTGACAATGGTTCCATCATTCTACTTCTACTTCAGGGTGGCAGGACGGGGCAAGGACAGGTGGTTGTAGCCGGAGAACATTGGGGGTTGTAGCCAGAGAATTGGGGAGTTGGAGCTTCCCTCAAGTTGTAGCCTGAGAAACTAGGGGGTTGGAGCCTCCTTCCAGTTGCAGCTGAAAAACAAAGAAAGTTGGTGCTTCCAATGAATGTAATTCTTCAAGACATATAAGAAAAAACATTCTGTGGTTTTCTCCCGATTTGGTTTCCCACGTAAAACATTGGTGTACTGTGTATGTGTGTGATTGTTTATTTCTTACTGCTCATTATTGGATAATAATTCTACATTGATATAACATTTGAAGAAAAAATATTATAATTACGCTATTACTGATTCACCCCCCCTCTCAGTAATCCAACAATAAGATTACCTCTATTGTTTCTTATATTTTCAGCAATCCTATCATACTTTTGTTAAACAAATTTCCCTTTTAAGCAAATAAATACATGTCGTTATACTATATGAGCTATGCCTTTGCAACTCCATAATTTTTAATTTTCCAAATAACTAACATGCATGTGTGAAAACATTCATAAAATAACCTACTAGGATATCAAGTAATTACAAAAATGCCAACAAGGCCTCAATTCACTTGTGATGTAAACAAAGTATTAAGCCATCCACTAAGGTTCCATTCTCATTGTGGGTTGCCCACATATTACCCCATTTTTGGGGGTACCCCTTTACAACTTTTCCAAATCACTAATCCTCTTGTTTTCTACAATTTAATTTGGAAAAAGCCAATATAATTCTTGAGTTGCTCTTGTTGTTGGTTGACATAAGAATCTTGCAGCATCAATCTTGTCAAACTCTTCCTTTTATATGTCTTCTAAGTAATCTACTCAAGACTAGAGCATTCAATTCCATACTTAGTCCTTTTTTATCTCATGCAAATACCTTCAATGAATTATGTTGAGGCAGATCGCCCTAAGTGTTAGCTATTGGGTTACTACGAAAGTGTTTACACCATGTTTGGGGGTTCTTCATGAGATTTGGGGTACATGGTGTATGTTCAACCCCTAGATGGTCCATGATGGATTTGCACATGCGAGATGGTCCATGACGGACTTGCACATTGGAGATGACATACACAATGGTTGCTTGACCTCAATTGGGTGCTTGCTTAGCATTCTTCCCTAGCCATTAGAGATCTCACAACAGCTTAGATGACATTCTACATGATGGCCACATGGAGATGGTTGCTTGCTCCAAGAACTCCCTACTTAGGAGGAGGAACATATTGCATCCTACAAGAGGGCATTGAGCCCTAGACAGCACAAGGTAGCTTCAATACCTCTATGGAGGCTTGGAGTTGACTCAAGGACACCTTGGTTGCAACAGTATTCATGTAGGGGGAGTGGACCCAGTGGAGTACATGGCTTAGGATGATTGATGGAGCCTTTGAAGGTAGGAGGAGCGTTGGACACACCTCATGGAGCACCCTTGCATTTGGAAACTTGCTTGTGGACAACATCACCTTAGAGCTTGACATGTGTACTCTTGGAGTGTACTGCTCCACGTCTGAGCCTACATGTGTTATTATAAATTGCTCGCAAGGGCATTGGCCCACATATGTATTGTTGGCTTCCCTTACCTCTCATATATATAGAGAGGAAGGAGAGAATCCTTTCATTTATCGTCATCATACTCTTTTCTTTGTACTTGTCTTCTTGGTTGAAGTCGCTAGGGTTCATAAGGAAACCCTAGGAGTCATGAAGTCTAGAGAGGACATCTTAGTTTGGAGATTAATCCTTGTGAAATACTAGTGTTTAATCATGTGAAGGACACATTGGTGACAATCATTCATTCACTCATCATTCTTGTGTAGAGATGTGATCAAGAGGAGTGCACTTGTCTTCCTCTCTCTCTTGGATCTTCTTATGTACTTTATCTCTCTGTCCCTTGGAGTAGCTAAGGTTTCTTGATCTTCTTGGAGCATCTTGAAGCCTAGGGTTAGGGTTTCCTCCCTTGGAGATTCGGAGATTAGGGTTTTGAGATGAAACCTTGGGTTGCACTTGAAGAAGAAAAGAAAAAGAGGAGACATTTGTTGATGTTTTGTAGCTTCGGGCAAGTATTCTCACATGACCTTAGTGTCGGGCATGTGAGAATCATTGTTGACACCCACATTGCACTTTCGTTTTGGTGAAAACCCCTTTGTATATTGAGTTGGGGCCTTGTGGGCTTGTGTGGAGCTTCATGGGCTTGTGTTGGGGCTTCACTGCCACATGTTGGGGCCTCACACCCACATGTGTGAATAAACAAGTATAATTTAATGTTGAGTTTGTGGAGAGGGGCTTCTAACTCAACATTAGTGTTGTATAAAAGGAGATCAAGTGGCAAGGTAAGACATAAGTGTGTGAGTGATTCTCATTTTTCTTGGAGACAAGTGTGGTGACCTCATCTAACCATGGAGAGGACCAAGTTAGGCCTCAATTCTACAGATCTTTGTGTTATGGGCAGGTTTCTTTGAAGAGGAGGGTCGAGTAGGATAGCAGGAGGCTCGGCTTGCAAAGGAGGGGCAGCCGCAAGTCTTGGAGGCTTGCTACTGCCCATGAGAGACTAGTTGCAACCTTGTAGAGGACTCGACCGAAGAACCTAGCCACGGGTCTATAGGGAGGATCTGAGGGTTGCCACCTGTCTTGAGAGGCTCGACCTAGTGGAAGAAGACAACCACAGCCTAGGAGAGGCTCGGTCTACAAGTTTGAGGCAGTTGTAGGTGTTAGGGAGCTCAGCCAACAGAGAACAGGTTGTCCCTGGTGCGTGTGAGGCTCAACCAAGGAGAGCAGGGGTGTTGTAGGCACATTTTTGGGCAGTACTAGCCCCTGGGGGCAGTTACAACCACCCTAGCAGCGGTGTTGAGGGCTTCTTTTAGGGTTATTACAGCCAACATAACAGTGGCTTTGGGGCAGTTCTAAAGGCTGAAACAGCAAAAGTTTGGAGCAGTCTTGAAGCAGCTTTAGGGTTGAGACGATCGACAAGTCTTGGGGCAATTTTAGGCAGCAAAGGAGGGTTGGTACAAGACTGTTATAGCCAGCCTAGCCACAGGAAAGAGGATTTTTACAGTTAGTTGAGTTGACCATATTTGGGCTCAGAAACCAATGAGGGTTTTTGCAGTGCTTGTAAGTGTTTTTGGTATCTTTCTTTTATGTAAGATTGGGCCATTGTCCCTAGTATAGGATCCCATTGTTTTGGGTTTAAGAACAAATGAATTTGGGCTTGAAATTCTTGTGTATTGTGAATGATCTAATCGTTGTTCTATTTTCCCCTGTGCTAAGTAGTTAGGCATCTCAGTGTGTTTATGTTCACAGTTCAGATTGTGTGATTTATGTGTATGCCTGTTGAGAACCTAGACCAGCCCTGAGGTATGTTTGAAATCTAACATGGTATCAAAGCTTGAGGTTCTGAAAAGGCAGTTGGATCTGAGTTATTTACATAGGTGATAGCTCTAAGAGTGAGTTGTAGCAATGTTAAGGAGCTAGCTTTGAGAGGGAGTTGCAGTGACTGTTGCAGGTAGTAGCAGGTTAGATGGTCTATGTTGAGAAGACATGGAGTAGAATGTTGAGACGAGAAATTGTGGACTATTGCAGCTTCGTGGTATGGCAAGTAGGGAGTTTTGTTGGATCGGCGGAGAGCTCATTTCACAACAATATGTTGTGTGGTGGGTTGCCAACTCCATGGATGGACTTCCAGTGGCTTGTCATAGTGAGTTGCGATGGGTGCAGCTCAGGTGCTTTGGCACGAACGAGATAGCTTCGTGTGGATGGCATTTTGACAAATTAGAGTCTTCGTCAGGATGGAGAGTTGCACATTGTCAAGGTGTGACAGTGTATGAGGTATTTGACCTAGGAGGATGAGGACACTTGCAGAGATGAGTTGTGGAGATCTAGAGTGGACTAGACTAAGTGTCCAACTGCAGCTTCGGACTGGTTCAAAGAGAGGACACAGGTTCAGTTGCAACATATGCAAAGACACGGAGAGTTCTATGACTTGGATGATAGACTTGGGCAAAATTTCATTGGATGGTCATGACTTGGGTAAGCGGGACGCTTGCCTTGGGAGAATTGCATGGTTCTTATACAGTGGGAGCCACCGACATACGACAGGAGCACAGGATTTGTTCAAGAGCTTCATAAAGTCTGACTCGTGTATGTATGCGGAGCTTGGTATGGGGACCAGGAATGCAGTGTAGCGATCTGGAACAATGTTATTCTGGATGGAGTCAGGAGATGTGCTGAGAGTGCCAAATGTGCTATGGGTGCCAGGAGTGTGCTCTAAGTCTCATCTATTGAGGAGAAGGGCTATGCAGATTTGTTCTGAGACGGACAGGTGATGTTCATGCCCAAAGGATCTAGCTCAGACACAGTAGTGGTTCTTGGACTTAGAGAGAGCAACCTTTATAGGTTGAAGGGCCAGCCTATGCAAGCCATGGCTAGGAGTAGCAGAGTGACAGTGAACAGGGAGCAAATAGCTCCGAGGTTGTACAGACTCAAAGGGAGCTTGATTTCAAAGGGAGTAAACAGATTCAGAGGGAGTCAGCAGGCTCAGAGGGAGAGTCTGTCGTTCAAAGGGAGTCAACCATCAGGTTCAGGTGGGAGAGAGGAATCTCCCAAGACTGTCAAGAAGGTGTCATGGGTTGAGATGGACAGGCAGGAAGCTCAGAAGCGGGAGGCTTCTAGGAGCAGCGTGTCTTCCCAGGAGGGACCACGCCATACAATAGGATTTGCTTTAGTGACAAATGGAGCAACCAATTAGATGGATTGGAAAGCAGTTGTGGTAGCGGATCCAATGTAGGAGACAGAGCTACTTCCAGGTGATATTAGAGTGGGTGAGAATACCTCCCTCACTAAGAGGGAATGTTGATGTTTTGTAGCTTCAGGCAGGTATTCTCACATGGCCTTGGTGTCAGGCATGTGAGAATCATTGTTGACACCCACATTGCACTTTCATTTTGGTGAAAACCCCTTTGTATATTAAGTTGGGGCCTTGTGGGCTTGCGTGGGGCTTCATGGGCTTGTGTTGGGGCTTCCCTGCCACATGTTGGGGCCTCACACCCACATGTGTGAACAAACAAGTCTAATTTAATGTTGAGTTTGTGGAGAGGGGCTTCTAACTCAACATTAGTGTTGTATAAAAGGAGATCAAGAGAAAAGGTAAACCGTAAAACATAAGTGTGTGAGTGATTCTCATTCTTCTTGGAGACAAGTGTGGTGACCTCAGCCAGCCATGGACAGGGCCGAGTTAGGCCTCAGTTCTGCAGATCTTTGTGTTTTGGGCAGGTTTCTTTGAAGAGGAGGGTCAAGTAGGACAGCAGGAAGCTCGGCTTGCAAAGGAGGGGCAGCTGCAGGTCTTGGAGGGCTGCTACTGCCCATGAGAGACTATCTGCAGCCTTGTGGAGGACTCGGCCTGCTGGAAGAACCTAGCCGCAGGTCTGTGGGGAGGATCTGAGGGCCGCCACCTGTCTTGAGAGGCTCGTCCTAGTGGAAGAAGACAGCCGCAGCCTAGGAGAGGCTCGGTCTGCAAGTCTCAGGCAGCTGCAGGTGCTAGGGAGCTCGAACAGCAGAGAACAGGCTGCCGCTGGTGCTTAGGAGGCTCAGCCAAGGAGAGCAGGGCTGCTGCAGGTGCATTTCTGGGCAGTATTGAGGGCTGTTACAGCCACCCTAGCAGCAGTGTTGAGGGCTTCTTTTAGGGCTGTTACAGCCAGCATAACAGTAGGCCTTGGGGCAGTTCTAAAGGCTGAAACAGTAGAAGTTTGGAGCAGTCTTGAAGCAGCTTGAGGGCTGAGACAGTCAGCAAGTCTTGGGGCAGTTTTGACACAGCAGAGGAGGGATGTAACAAGACTGTTACAGCCAGCCTAGCCAAAGGAAAGAGGGCTGTTACAGTTAGCTGAGTTGACCAGATTTGGGCACAGAAACCAATGAGGGTTTCTGCAGTGCCTGTAAGTGTTTTTGGTATCTTTCTTTTATGTAATATTAGGCCATTGTCCCTGGTATGAGAGCCCATTGTTCTGGGTTTAAAAACAAGTGATTTTGGGCTTGAAATTCCTGTGTATTGTAAATGATCTAATTGCTGTTCTATTTTCCGCTGTGCTAAGTAGTTAGGCATCTCAGTGTGTTTATGTTCACAATTCAAACTTCAGATTGTGTGATTTCTGTGTATAACTGTTGAGAACCTAGACCAGACCTGAGGTGTGTTCGAAATCTAACAACATTTTGCCTTGGAAGACATGCTTGTGTGATGGAAGCATGTTGGATCTCCTTGGCATGAGCTAGGGTTTTCATTGTTTTCCCTAGCTAGGGTTTTCATTGTTTTCGCTAGGTAGGGTTTTGGAGGGCTATAGGATTGTACTAGCCTCGTGATAAGGCTATGGTATATACATGAACTCCATCTTTTGCATATTAATGAAGTTTCCAGCTGTCCAATACTTGTGTAAATTGCAGATTTGTTTTTCCGCCATCTATGTTGTTCATGGTTTGTAATTTCCCACTATGTATGTCTTGTTGATTGAACATAAGTTAAGGGTGACAATGTTAAGTGATTTAACATTGTAATTGAAGAATATAAGGGTTGTTTTGCTGCTGTATTTACTGCTGTAAATAAGTGTTTTCAGATCTGTTTTATGCATGATAAGATTGCCCTACAGGGCTGAAACTTATCAGAACACTTGTGTATCTTTTCTCTTGGATTGCCTTGATGATTGGGGTCGTTAAGTATTGAAAATTTGTCTGCTGCTGCTGCTTTTTTTTCTATTTCATAACAGCCCTAAGACTGAAAATTCACAGGGTTAAGATCAGAGAAAACTCTAGGATAGAGGTGAAATTTCTGTTTTGCATTAAAACCCTAGTACGCAGAAATTTCAGCACTAAACAGTCAAGTCCTCATGTATTTTTATTCAGTTCTATACTTTCCCTTCCTTTTTCCTTTGAAGAAAATATAAGTTGGTCTTTTAATCCTTTCAGATAGTCAGTTATTTACTCTAATTTATTTGTTTCACCAACCTCACCACCAGGCCAAATGGTCCAATGTGTGTCTAATAGTGAGCCATTCATAATGCATGTCAAAGGGAAAGGTGTGCATAAATGAATGTTTTATATCCCACCTTCACAATGACCAACCCATGTCTTACCTTGGGCATGCCAAAATGGAATCCTTCTTGAGATTTACCCGACCTTCTCGCTCACCCACCTAAGTCTTATCTTGGGCAAGCAAGCAAAGATGAGTTAATGTCTGCCAAGGTAATTCAACTTGACGAGGTGGTTACTTCAAGCAACAAAAAAAGGGAACCCCACCCTTAATATGAGCTGCCCAAATCTTATCCCTGACAGTGATTGTGGAAGGCAAGGTACCCAAAAAAAAAAAAAATGGAAGATTTTCATCCCTGACGACTGCCCATCTAGGTGGCCCCAACATGTCACCTTCAAGGTCCCCCTAGCAAGTTGGCATTCGGAGTCTATGGACAAGCAATAATGACATGTACCAATCACCAACTAATATGGCTGCCAAAAGTACAAAAACATGTGGAAATATGTCCAAGAGGATCTAAGTAACATGTTGCATTTATGGTAGTTGGTACAAGGCCTACTTCATGCTAGGTTAACAGAACTTCTTTTACCAACCACCCCTCTATTTAACACTCTAGCTTTTTGTGCCTCTTGTTACTTGGCCATTTTTGCCAATTTTCTTGTCCTCTATGCTCATTCTTCCCCTTTCACTAAGGCCCCAACATTCGTTCAATCATATTTTCCACAAAGCTATACATACATTCTCGACATGCCTCCCAAAAGAAAGCTAGAATTGTGTGTGGGTGACACTCAGAATTCCAAGAAGAAGCCCTTTTCACAATTTTACAAAGAATTCAAAAGATAATTAGAAAGGGGGCACCAATTCTTGTGGAGTTCCAACTTCCAGGTTAGTCGAAGCCATTGAGGTTCAATAAGTCTCTAATTGCAAAGAGATCATTCATTGGTGCTCCAATGGATACAATCCCACCACTCACTAGATACAGCCTACAAGTGGCCCCTCGTAAGCACACCATCGACCTCAATCTAAGAGTTATAATAGGATGTTGCTCCTTCCTCCTTTGCAAAATAAATTTATGCTTCAAGATGCCCAAGATTTCCTAAACCAAATGAGGGGGAGAGATTTGAATTGTCCATCCTAAAATACCTTATGAAAAAATTGCATGACTTTGCACGAAGTTAATGGGGGGGCCTAGCACCAAGTCTTTCCACCACAACATTGTTTATGTTATTGATGAATCATACAATGTTTGATTGGGGTTGGGTAATTAGTAACACCATCTTGATGCAGTTCCAAACCTATAAACATACACTCCAGTTTTATGCTTCATCTTGTGTCATCTATGCCATAATATTATGGAAAACCTTTCCAAGCTTTCTTAAGAAAAGCACCATCGATGTGCAAAAGGATCATGTCCAATTCTGGCAACCTGTGGTCTAAAGATATAAGTACAATGCCAAATTTTATTAAGTTGAGGATAAAGTTTGTATTTAGTGTCAAACATTTGTTAATGGGACAAAATCATGACAAAGTGACTGATGGCTCAAAGAGTTTATTGAATAGTATATGAAATTCATTTTATCAAAAGGAATATACCTACATTCCGGCATATAGCTTTTAAAGAAATCCTTTTTTATTGTCAAAATTTGCATTAGATAGATTTTTGTTAATTGAATTATGCAGACAAGTTGTGGAGATATATCAATAGTTTTCATATTTATTTATTGGATAAGCTTACATTACAATTTGTTGATGGCCTTGAAAACTATGATCTCGAAAAAAAAAATTGAGAAATATATGCAGGATAAAGGAGGGCATGATGCTCATAGTTATGTTGGACAAGCAATATAAGGAAAATATTCATGGACTAGAAAAACATACATGTTATCTTTTTGCTCAAGCTATGATGTCCATTCGTATCTTTATGGCTAAGTTATTTGCTATGATTTCTCAACATAAGATCTATAACATCACTTTAAGATTAATATATTAGAAGATCATAACTGACTACAAATCCTTCAAACTAAATACCATTGTCAAACAACTCATAGTATCTCTTATTTGTTTTGATAATAAAAAACCTAATCTTAAATGGGGTCGAGACTTGAAATTGCAAGCTTCCTTGATTGTAGGAATTTCTTCAACTTTAGACCTAGAACTTAAGATGTCACTTCCCATAGCATACTAAAACAACATTGACGAGGTATCATACCCCCTTCTTGTGCACAATGGCCCTTTTGTTAAGGAAACTAGGGTGCTAAATATTAGAATAAATCATAGTTATCAACCTTTCTCCTTGATGTGTCCCCATAAAGTTCCTATAGATTTCACAATTTATATTGTATGGACTTTGTCCTTTATTCAAATATTAAAAGTTCCAACACACGGTGCAACCTTGACTTTTAAGAGGACTTGTTCATCACTCATACTTCAAACACAACCAAGGGATACAACATGCCAAGATTTTCATATATGTCAAAGCAATTTGCATTAAAACACACACACATTAGAAAAGAGAGAAAAAAGACAATTCACCTCACATTTTATTTGGTATATTTTTTTCACACGTGTTGAAATCAAATGTCAAATGGGTGTAGCTCGAGTGGCTAAGAGGAAAAAGTTGTTTCCCCATCCACTTTGATTCAAAATCCCACTTTGTCATAAGTTTGCTCTTCGTGAACCAATTGTTGTTGAGATGTTGACCTAGCCTTAAGCCCTGGAGAATTTGGTTTACCCTCGATTACCATCCTCGAAATGAGGGGAAGTGCACAGTGGGTTTCTTCGGGAAATGCATTACACGGAGAAAATAAAAATAAAAATTTATGAAAAGAAGAAAAAATGTTGGAATCAAAAAACCAAAACCAACAATAAGGAGACAAGTACGAAGCCTTGCAAAAAACACAATTTTACTCATAAATTCCACACAAAAATCATCTCATTCTTTCTTTACCATAAAATAACATACACAACTTAAAGGCCATTGGTAAAAATGAAGAAAAGAAACATGTTGTTACCAACAATTAATATCAAAATGAATTCAAAACAATCATAGA
>ML804216.1:134643-182478 GCA_009831015.1 Picea engelmannii | reverse complement strand
CTCATTAACTCAATAGTACATGCCAACAAATTCTCCATTAACCATTAATCAACCATGTATCAAAAACATCACCAGATTAATATCCCATAGCATGACTTATGCCATAACATAATTCGAATCCCATATAATTCAACCATTGCATAACCAATAGTACCATTAACTTTTCAAATGCGTCATTGGCATTCAAACTATCCAATGTACCATATGTATATCGGATACATAATTCCATTACCCATTGCATTACCATTTACAATACCACTTTCCAAGTGGGCAATGAATGTTTCAACCATATGAATATATATCATGTAATTCAGCACAAGTTCATAGCCATTCCTTGCTAGCTAGGGTTTAAAAAAAATCAACAAATGTTTTCATGCATGTAGTATACTTAGGATTGCTTTAAAATATTTCGTTGCAATTGTTTTTCATTTCTTTTAAGTCATTCATGTGTGATATTGGAGAACTAGGTCCCCTTCCCTTGCATCTTCTCTAGGATCTGCCTATGTCAAAACTATTCTTCATGAAAAGTGTACTAACATGTTTGTTATGCAGGTGCAATGAGAAGAGATAACAATGATATATAGGTTGTAGTAACATAAGGATCAACATTTCCAAAGCTCAACTCATACCAATAACAAGAATATCTCATGAACCAAGTAGACCGTGTTGCACATCATCAAAACATAAAAAATGAGTAGATCTAATCTTCAATAGCTCATGGGGGTCCCACCTACTAGTATTATTTATTTTTATATAATAATAGTCTTTAGCAACACTTTGCGGGTGAAATTACGTTGACATTTTCAATCGTCAACAAACTGGCAACTCCACAGGAAAATTTGTTTTTAACATATTTAGAACTCAGAACTCATGGTTTCATAGACCAAGAACATTAATCTCAAGAAGACATAACTCTAATGATTATGAAATGAGGGGAAGTGAGTGGATTTAATGGAAATATGACCGGGAAATTGGGAATAATTCATGAAAAGTGTTAAGTATGAGGGGTTTTACCACTGTATGCATAATCATTTGAATGGAATATGCTCTTAACCTTCAAGGAGGAATATTTATAGAATTTCTCTTAAGATCTCATGGAATGAAGAAATGGCAAGAAGAAGTGGGAAATAACCAATTCCTTGTAGGACAACAGTGGAAATATGGGACAATTTCAAGGGCCCTTCCGAGGGGAAATCATAACAGCTATGCAAGATTGATTTTTATTGACTAACAATGCTTCGCAGGAGTGTCACTTTGGCAGAACTAACCCAAAATCCTATTTGACCAAAATAATCAAAATATTCGGAAGTAAAAACATGATAGAAGTAAAGGTGCACATACTAAAACAAGAGCAATAAAAGACAGAATTGAAAAGGCAGCAAAAACCTTAAATTAGAAAGCAGAAATCAAAGCACTGTAAAGCAAAGAAAAGAAGCACAAAAAGAAAACACAACTAGGCTACTAGTATACATAAATCCAATCATCATTAGAACCTTTTCACATTGGTCCTTCACAATACTTCATGCGAGGACTGTTAGTGTTGTAGGAAAACCATTGTCTATGGAATTCCTTTAAAACTTCTGAGTTAGTGTCCAAGACAAAGGTAATATGAAAATGACCCAACACTTGAAATTGTGGTGTGATTATCAACCCTTGATGCATACGATTAAATCATTAAGATAAGCATGGATCCAGACCAATTCATTAAAATCTATGTGTATTGGCCTTTTAAGTGTGATACTTGCATCAAATAAGACAGAAGGCAGGCAGTTGTAAAACATAGTATCGCAACTAATATGAGTGGTTTTGTGGAAATTTGCACTTTCTACTATGATTTTATTGTAACCAAATAAGATGTCAAGTAAGGGCTCCCACTATGACTCTACAACTTGTTGCAGAAACATTTCCATGCTGAGAGGAGGGAAAGGGTTTCTCATAATTACTTGTCTAAAAGTTCGAAGACTAACGCAGGTTCTAATATTATCAATGGTCTTTGAAGTAGGTTCCCAATTGGAAAACCATTCAGAGTGGACTAATTTTTTTTTTTCAGGAATTTAGAAATCTCTTAATGCCTCTCGAAAGGTTTGTTTCAGTGTAGAATTAACAAGTCCTTGTTTTTTCCTAGACGATTTCATAGTATGTTGAATAAGACCTATATCAAAACCACAAGGATCCATACCAAGCAACTCGACAGACCTCATCCTTTCTTTATCAGAACCCTGGATATTTATCTTAACGTTCATTGAAGGTTCAGGTGTCCTAATGCTCATATAGATGGTTTTAACCACATTCCATTGTAATTCCTCTTCCTTATGTTTTTCTTTGTCTCCTCCAACACTCAATAAAAATGAACTCTCAAGAGGAGTCAAGCCATCGGTAATGATATTAACTTTTGTGGATATAATTTCCTTGGGCTTAAAAGGTTCATCTTGGATGATAGCACAAATGCTCTCATCACCAGGGAGGGCCTTCAAAGATCCTACATGGTCGAGAATATATGAATGATCTAGATATTGAAAAGAACAATTAGGCTAGCAAGGCAAGAGTTGTTGAGTAGGCAAGGATGGAAGGACAACTAACTGATCAACTATTGAATTCAACTCCTTCTTAACATGAGTGATGTTGAAATATGGAAGGTTCAAGACAAGATTCCAAACTGTTTGGGAATATTGTTCCATTAGCTCATCTCTAGGAGAGAAAGTCTTACGTATCAGGTTCACAACAAGCTCATAATTTCTAAAAACTGAAAGGTGACCACAACCAATATAAAAGGCGTTCTCAATGCCTAACACCAAGGCTTTGAATTCAACAACATTGTTTGAACAAGCAAACTCCAACCTGTATGAAAAATTATGAATTTTCCTTGCAAGAGAAACCAAGATAATGCCAACACCATTACCTTCACTAGAGAATGAACCATCAAAATGAATATGCCATATATCATCATCTAAATCAATTTTTTCCAAAGGAATCTGATCTTCCTCAGTGAAGATGGGATACACTCCTAGGTCTTCTTCGATATAGTTTATGTTAGATTGTGGAACACTCTCTATGTAGGGTGAAATTCTTCCCTCTATAAGGACTATGATATTATTACCATTTCGAGGAATGGATAAATGTGTCCCATCGAGTGAGAGGTATCCACCTGTTAGGGCTTGCCAATCTCTCCCCAAGATAATTGAATAATTTCTCACAGGCATATCAATCACCTAAATGCTGAGGTTTGTCATAATCTCAGGGTGAGCACATAAAACCAAGGTTACCTATTTAATATTTCCTTCGGTTTTGTTTTGTAGACTATTTGATCCATGAGCATCACTCCACCTTAACAAATGTGCCAACATGCCAGCACGTAGATGCACAATGGAGAAAGGGAGAGGCGTCAACCCTCCCATTTTTAAATTTGAAATAATCCTATACGGATTTTTGTGGTGTAAGGTTATAAATGTCAGACCATGCCTTTGTAAAGGTAGTGGTTGGGGTTTCCTTAAATGGTTACCTGTAGTAGGTCTAGATCATAGTTAGGTGTAGACATTCATTTATGTAATTTATTCGTAGAAGTATGGTGTAGTAACTGAGATAACGATAGCATTGAGGCAATGGTGAGGGTAAGCTCGTAGATACCTCTCTTTGTTGTTAAAAGACTAGGGAGAATGGTAGAGAGGCCTTAGGAGGTCTTAGAAGTTCTGAGAGAGATTGAGATAAGTGGGGCTTTGTTACAGTCCAACTTTTGTAATCATCTATATAGACATACAAAGATAATAGAAAAGCAGTTTTTCCTGCAAACCGTTTGTTTATGTGTATGTATGATTTATATGTTTTTATTCATTCCATGTTTGAATGCGTAAATGGTGAAGTATTCCATGATTTTAAATTGATTCTCATCTTTGATTTTCCAAGTGAAAGGAGTGCACACAGTCCACAAAGAGTGCATTGACAGATGTGATTTAACCTCAAGGAAAGATCAGGAGAGATACCATTGAACCTTCATCAGTAGAAGTGAAATAAGTGCATGGGAAGAAATATTTATCGAGATAAGAGAGAAATATTTATCGAGTTAAGAGAGAACCACAGTTACTAAGGACTTTGTAGAGCTCTGTGAAGTGGTCATTGAGCTCGTGCAAGTGTGCAAAGAAGAATTTTGTGTCAGGTTCTAGAGAAACAAAGTTATTGGATACTCTATGAGGAAAATATATGTAAGGAATGCATTGAGCAGAAGAATGCTAGGAGGGTGAGAAGTATTTTTGGTTCAATAAATCCTTCGGATTCAGAGTTTGAAGAAATATTGAGAATGCGAGGTGTGTGTGGGAGATAGAAATATTCGAGGAGATCAAGCTCAAGTGGAGTAACACAAAAAATGCATAAGAGGCAGACTTGTTCTAAGTCCAAAAGCTCATAAGAGAAAACGCTTGCAAGATAATAAGAGAGACTAAGAGTCGGGTCTAGGGGAGGAAGCTCAAAGGTTGAGACCTTTCGAACATTGACAAAATCCTCTAATATGGGACAAATCTAAAGCTTTGGAGGAGGGGTATCAACAACTGTCATATAAGTTGTAGAGAGAAGAACCTGGATAGTTAGATTTACATCTAGGCAGAGGAGGAATAAGTGCAAGGGAATCAGACCTCAACTTACAGATTTGAGGGTGTGGACCAACAACCGTTGGATCCATAGGAATGTGCATGAGTTTTAACCCTTTGGAGTTGCACAGAAGAGAGGGAATTGTGAAGTTTTGAAGTCCCGACATCATCATAATCGTCCATTGGAAGGGACGCATGGTGAGAGATCAACATTTCGTTGACTTGCGCATCAGAAAATTCAAAGGGTAGAGTCACACGAACTCGTGAAACTCGAGTTCATGACTTGATCGTGGCCGTTAGATACAAAGGAGTGTCAACCGTCAGATTTGGGTGGTTCAAAATATTGACATTTAGGAAGTGAAGAATGTCAAAGAAGTTGTGACTTGGAGGTTGCAAGTTGTGAAATCCCGATTTATGAAAGGAGAATCTGGACTGTTGGATGCAGAGGGGATACATGTCAATGGATAAAGAGAACAGAGATGGATCATATTGGGAGTTTCTGATATGTGAAATCCTGATCCGATCTGGACCGTCATATCATGGAAGAATCAAGACTGTTGATCTGTGGCGAGGATATATCAGGAAATCAATTATTAGGAGAATGGAGGTGAGTGACTCTCCAACTTTGTGAAACATGAAGTCCCTATAAGCGCTTTCGATTGAGCCCTGGTTCACAACCGGTGGTGATGTGAAGGAGGATATAGCAAGTGTTAGGTCCCTATTGGGAAATTAGATATCAGGAGAGTCGAGGTGACTCACATGCAAGGATTCGATAAGGGAGGAGCTAGAAAGCACTAGGACCCTATCAGGATTTTAGAGGTCGGGAGAGTTGGGTGGCTCACATGCATGATACTCAATATGCAAAATCATGAAACACTCTTTCAAAGGTGTGAAGGCACAACCCATGGTCGCATGGAATGAACTTGTGCCCAATTCTTTTTTGCGTGGGTGTAGTTCAGAGAGGGCCTGTGGATTTTTTTAGTGGAGGTTCCAACAGGGACCCGAAAGAGGTAATCCAACTCAGTTTAGTGGAGATCCAGTGACCGCGAGGTCGAAAGACCCTTCTGAGGTAGGGGGGGTTGCATCAGGTGGTATCAGAGCACATATTATTTATTTTGTAGCAAAGAGAAGAGAAAGGATATACTTTGTTACACATCATCAAGTGGTATCAAATCCTTTTTGCAGAATTGAATTTTGTAGGTCAAGGAGGGAAGACATTAAACAAGAGGTAGTTTGATACCATCAAGTGGTATAAGATCCTTTTTGCAGAATTGATTTTTGTAGGCTGAGGAGGGAAGACATTAAAGAAGATATAGTCTGATACCATCAGGTGGTATTAGTGCTCAGATTGTTTATTTCTGTAATGGAGAGAAGAGAAAGGATATACTCTAATACACACCATCAAGTGGTCTTAGAGATTTCACATAATTGATTTATGTAGGCTGAGGAGAGAAGACACTAAAGAAGAGATATTTTTGTATCATCAAGAGGCATTAGCGTTGAATTCGTCTGTAGATTTCAGGTGAAGGAGATAGACAAGGCATACTGACTACATCAAGTAGTATCAAGAGTTGAATTTTGTCTGCAGATTGTAGACAAAGGTGAGAAGGTTAGAAGAGACAATCTGATGAAATCAAATGGTATCAGAAAGATGAATTTGACTTGTAGATAGCAGGTGAAGAAGGAGACAAAGTATCGATGCTCTGTAAATATTGTTGCATGGCATGCAACAAATCATAGATAGCTAGGAGGGTTGAAGGAAGAAAAGATGGCTACTAAAGGCCATAAGCATGGTTGAAGAGGAGACCGCCAGCAGAAGAGTAAAGAAGAAATTGACAAAGAGCTCATTGAAATAAGAGAAAGAATGGAACAACTGACATTAAAGATGCAATAGGAGGAAAAGGTATGCTAGAGGTACGAATGGCCTCTCGACATTAAAGTAAAATGGCTTGTTCAAAAGTTGTTGGATAGAAGGAATAAACAAGCAGTGAAGAAGTGGCTAAGGCACATTGAAGACCTCAATGACACAGAAGAGGAAATGGTTTACATCTATGAACCAGAGATAGGAAGACACCTCAGTGATGAGGAGGAGGTGAGATCAGATAAACATGAATTGCCAGGAGAGGAGAGATGGATTTTGATATTGTCAGGTGAGCAATAAAATGAGATCATTGGAGGATCTCATAGACTGTTAGGAGGACAATAGTGGAAATTCATATTTCTAGGTGAACAATGATATGAGATTAGTAGAGGATTTTGTAAGCTTCCAGGTGGGCAGAAATGGACTTTCAGGTTGCCAGGTGGGAAATGGAAAGAGATCAGGTGAAGGTCCCGTATAATGACAGAGGATCAATGCTGAAAGTTAAAGTTTACAGGTGGGAAATGAAGAGGGATCATTGGATCTCATAGACTTCTAGGGGGGCAGAGAAGGAATCATAAATTTCCAGGTGGGAAAGGGGAGAGAAATGAGATTGCATGAAAGTCTCAGAAGCTCATAAGTGAGTTCAGGTCAAAACAGAGTGTTGATAGGTGAAGGTTCATGTGTGTTTGCAGGCCATGTGAATGAAGAGGATGAGAAGTTAAATACTTCCATCACAAAGGAAGAGGATCAAAGGAGTGTTATGAACATTGGGGGATTTCAGATATTCCTACCAGATAGCCTAGTGGAGGCCAGAGCATGTGTTGCAGATGCAATAGTAGAAGGGGGAAAACTAGCGGTGACTTCCATGATGAAGTAGAAGATATCAAAATCTGCCTAAGGAGAAGAGGAAGAAATGGAGTAGACATTTATGTCTGCCCCAAAAAAAGAATATGATCATTCAGAAGAATGGCTCCAAATTTTCAGCCAGAAAGATGAAAAAAAGACAACTGTAGAACTAGAGCCTGGAACAGAAGGAGCAACAGACAACATAGACTTTGTTGATCTGTATGAAGAATTGGAAGCCCTATAGAGAAGGGTTATAGTGCAAATATTCCACATCCAACAAGCTAAGTTGGAGACAGGTAGAGGAGCATACCAGCCAGGGGAGAAGCTAGAAGAAGTCATAGATATGCCAACACAAGAGGATATGATAGAATCTAATCTATTATAGGAGGTGACAGAGGTGCAAGTCATTCAAGAAGAGATTGCAGAACTGGAGTCTGTAGTAGGGTGGCAAGCTAAGGCCACAAGAGATGGAGAAAATTGTAAGGGGGATCGATTTTATCTACCCACTGAGGAGAAGGAGGTGCAACAAAGAAGACTACATAAGAAGAGCCAACCACTGGAGTAGTTGGTCGAGGTGATATAAGAGATCAAGAACTTGATGTTGAGGTCATCGTAGGAAGAAGTCAACAAAGGAGAGATGAAAAAAGGAGAGTTGAAAAAAGGAGAACCTACCATAGCAGTAGGGAAGAAGAAGAAGAAGATGCAGAAGGAAAAACAACAACAAAATAACTTGAGAGGAGCAAGAGGACAACTCCAAGGAATAGAATGGGATCTAGGAGGATTTCAACATTGGAGAAGAGGATCTCAATAGCATGAGCTCATGATTTTCCCAACAGGGGAGTATGATGTAGGAGCATTGATCCACCTCAGCAAATTCCCCAGCACACCAACACACAGACACGCAATGGATAAAGGGAGAGGTGTAGACCCTCGCATTTTTAAATTTGAAATATTCATATATCGATTTTTGTGGTGTAAGGTTGTAAATGCCAGGCCATGCCTTTCTAAATGTAGTGGTTGGGGTTTCCTTAAATGGTTACTTGTAGCAGGTCCAGATCATAGTCAGGTATCGACATTCATTTATGTAATGTATCCATAGAAGTATGGTGTCGTAACTGAGATAGCGATAACACTAAGGTGATGGTGAGGATAAGCTCATACAGCCCTCGCTTTGTAATTACAAGAATAGGGAGAATGGTAGAGAGGCCTTAGGAGGTCTTAGAATTTCTGAGATAGATCTTGAGAGAATTGGGTCTCTGTTACAATTTAGTTTTTGTAATCATCTATATAGACACATAAAGATAATAGAAAATAATTTTTTCCTGCATATTGTGTGTTTATTTGTATGTATGCTTTATATGTTTTTATGCATTCCATGTTTGAATGCATAATTGGTGAAGTATTGTATGAGTTTAAATTGTTCCTTGTCTTTGATTTTCCAAATGTAAGGAGTGCACATAGTCCACAAATAGTGCATTGACAGATGTGAGTTAACCTCAAGGAAAACACAGGAGAGATGTCGTTGAACCTTCATCAATAGAAGTCCAAGAAGTGCACGAGAAGAAATATTTGTCGAGTTCAGAGAGAACCAGAGTTAGGACTCTATAGAGCTCTATTAGGTGGGCATTGAGCCAGTGCAAGTGTGCACAAAAGAATTTTGTGTCGACTTTGGGAGAAACAGAGTTACTGGATACTCTGTGAGGAAAATCTCTACAAGGAGTGCATCGAGCAGAAGAATGCTAGGAGGGAGATAATTATTTTTGGTTAAAGAAATCCTTCGGATTCTGAGTTTGATGAAATCTAGAGAATGCAAGGTGTGCATGGGAGATCAAAATCTTCGAGGAGATCAACCTCAGGAGGAGTAACACAAAAAGTGCATAAGAGGTGGACTTGTTCTAAGTCCAAAATCTCATAAGAGATAACTCTTGCAAGAGCGTAAGTGATACCAAGAGTCAGGTCTGCGGGAGGAAGTTCAAAGGCTTAGACATTTTGAACATTGACAAAATATTATAAGCTGGGAGAAATCTAAAGCTATAGAGGAGGGTTATCGACAACTGTCAGATAAGATGTAATGAGAAGAACCTGGACCATTAGATTTACGTCCAGGCAGAGGAGGAATGAGTGCAAGGGAATCATACCTCTGCGGTCAGATCTTAGTGCATGGACCAACAACCGTTGGATCCATAGGAACATGCATGAGTGTTAACCCTTTGGATATGGACAGGAGAGAGGGCTTTGCGAAGTCATGAAGTCTCGACATCATCGGAACCGTCCATCAGAAGGGATGTGTGGCGAGCGATCAACGTTTCACTGACTCACACATCAAAGAAATGAAAGGGAAGAGTCAGAAGAACTCGTGAAACTTAAGTTCACAACTTGATAGTGGCCGTTATATCTAGAGGAGCATAAGCCATCGGGTTTGGGTGCTCTGAAATATCGACATTTCGGAAGTATGGATTGTAAAGGAAGTTGTGACTTGGAGGTCGCAAGTCGCGAAATCATGATTTGCAAAAGGAGAATCTGGATTGTTAGATCTATAGGGGATATGTGTCAACAGATTGAGATAATGAAGGTGAATCATATCAGGAGTTTCCAATACATGAAATTCCAACGTAACCTATACCATCATATCGTGGAAGAATCGGGACTGTTGATCTGTGGTGAGGAGATATCGGGAAATCAGATATTGAGAGAATGAAGGTGAGTGACCCTCCAACTTTGCAAAATGCAAAGTCCTGATAAGAACTTGAGGTTGAGCCCCTGGTCACAGTTGAAGGTCATATGAAGGAGGAGCTAGAAATTTTTAGGCCCATGTTGGGAAATCAGAGATCAGGAGAGTCAAGGTGACTCACACACAAGGACCTGATACACGATCTCATGATGCACCTTTCGATTAGGTTTGTGGTAACAGGTAGTGGTCACGTGGAGAAGGATAAGGGAGGATCTAGAATGCGTTATGCCCCTATCATGATTTTATAGGTCAAGAGATTCAAGTGGATCACATGCAGGATAACCGATATGTGAAATCGTGAAACTCCCTTTAAGAGGCGTGTGGTCATAGCATGTGGTCACGTGGAAGGAAATTGTGCCCAGTGCTTCTTCGCATGGATGCAATTCACATAGGGCCTATGGATTTGTTTAGTGGAGGTTCCAACAGGGACTTGAAAGAGCTAATCCATCTCATTTTTGTGGAGATCCAGTGACCGGGAGGTCAGCAGAACCTGCTGATGTAGGGGGGTTGCATCACTATTATAGGAGAGCATGCTTCTGACACTTTCATTTGTACAATACAAGCCTATCTCTTCCATAATAATCTTTGACATGACACTTGGGCCTGAACCACCATCAATGAGGAAACAATGGGCAATATTATCCATGATCTTTACAGAAATATAAAAATGGGGGTTTTTTACAAGGTATCTAAAGTTATGTACACCTACTTTATTTACAGAAGAATCCTCTTCGTCTACCGCTTCGAAAAGATTGGCTACAAAGGAAGCTTTTCCTTCAGTGAATTGTTTAAGATGCATCTGTTGTTCAGGAATGAAAACCATGTCTAGGAGGGTTGTATCTTCTTTGACGTTGGCCAATTGATTCAAGATATTGTATTTGGAAGAGGGGGGAGGAGGAGTGATTCTTTGACTCTCAAAAATTTTAGGATCCTAGGGTGCAGTAGAGGTTGAAGATGATCTCGGGCTAGAAGAACTCTGAGGAGGGTCAAATTTGCCTTTGCGGGCATAGGCCTTGTTCCTAGTATTGATGACCATGAAATCTTCCATCTCGGCAAAGTCTAGAACAACAATAGTAGCTTCTGGTCTTTTACCAAAGATCGTATCCCTGACACTCTTCTTTACCTCACACATGGTTTCTTCATGGTGCTCCTTGCAAAATTTACACCAAATCAAAGGCAAGATAGCCTTAGGATGAAAATTGTTTTCAACCAGATTTCTAAAAGGGGTGGCAGAAGAGGATGAAGCTCCAGAAGTGAGAGGGGAGACAATACCCTTCCACTAAAAAACTATCATACGATTGTTCATATCTTGTACTAGCTATAAGAGAGCAAACATATCTGTCTGTCTAACTGATTCTCCCTAGGGTAGACTAGTTCATTCAAGTTGTTCCTCATACTCTGAGAAAGTGTGCATGGCGGAACCGAGATTATCAATGTCCTTCTCCTCAAGCCTATGATGGTAGGGAGAGGGAAATGCATTGTAGTAATGCATGAAATTGTCTTGTTTCTGATGACAGATAAGTTCGAGGATTTGATTATAGAACTTGGTGAAACGAAATTTGAAAGACCTGATGGTCTCACCATCTTTGTAAGTGATGTCATTGTATTCCCTTAACTTCTCAACAGGGCTTTTGGATTTCCAATAAGTGGATAGGAACCAATAGATTAACTCCTCCCAAGTAGACAGGATCTTAGGAGAAAGGTCAAAGAAATCGACTGCAACCTACCCTTCTAAGGAATTGATAAACAAGTGCATGCATGTGTCATTGTCATTGGCCCCTATGTTATGACAAGCATTAGAAAATGCCACTAGGTGTTCATTGGTACTGATAATGTTATTTCCTGAAAATTTTAGAAAATTCTCTTTAAACTTTGGAAGTGGGCAAGTAGCAAGTGCTAGGTCAAGAGGAGAGGACACATGCCATAGTGTGGTTGTGGTATCTTCTTCAAACTGAAAAAGCCCATACTTTTCAATGATTTTGGTGATGTTTGTAGTAGTTTGGACATGGATATGGTGGATGTACAAGCTACCAATCATTGATGAAGATGAAGATTGGGAATGTGGAGCACCTTTAGTGCCACCAGAGACACCACTAGATGCCATCTTATGGATGATAGATGAGGGAAAGAAAGATGAGATGGATGAATTACATAAAGTTCTCCTTAGAGAACTTTGTTGGGAAGATAACACAATGTTTCCCCTTCCTATTTCAACAATAGGATTGATTTTGGCTGACCAACCTCTACTTCTTCTAGAAGCACGAGAATCAAAGGACATTAAAGAAAGACCAAAACTGAAGGAACAAAAGGTTATTGTTGATTTCTAGGTTGCCTACATCTAGCTTGCAATTGTTCTTGAACACTAATATCTCGTTCAATTGTTGCCCAAGAACGATTAAGCTCAACACAAGTCCTAGTAGTGTCTAAAATAGTATGAAACATGTTCAAAGCAATGTTGGTCTTGTCTTGGAGACTGGGCTCAAGATTGGGCTACCTTGCAACATGAACAATAATTAATAGAAAAATAGTCAAAGAATCAAAATCAGAAAAAGAAAGATATATCGATGAAAATCAAGTATAAAAATTCAACAGAGAGATATCGAATATCTCCCCAGTATGGTCAACAAATAAATGTTGAGGAAAATATATGCATTGATATTACTCAAGCATTTTCGGGCTTTACTTGGCTATATCAAATTAGACAGGACTATCACCCTATGTTTATAGCCAATAAAAATAATATCTTGACTCACAAGTATTAATTACGAGTTCTTAGGCTAGTCTTTTATCAACAAAAAACTTGTTGGAAATTCACTTTTTATGTAATTTTCTAAACATAACAGTTTCTGAAATAAATGTAAGAAGATAAGTAAAGACACCAAGATGATAATCAAGACAGTTGAGACATAAAGAAATCCCTTATTTCATTCCAATTCACCAAAGAGTCATTTTCTTTACAAAATCTCATACATAAATCTTGGACCAAAGTCAAACTTAGACATCCCCGATAAAACATACAAAAGGACATCTGACAGAAAACCAAAACTGAACTCTTAAAGATGGATCATCTTGCCATAGATTGTTTCCCACTCGACTCTACACAATAGCCATTATCATTGATGAAAATTAATTCACAAATAGACAAGTCTACAGAAAATACCAAAGATAGATCAACACCTCTGAAAAACAAGTGTCTAGATGATTTGATTCAACCCTGAATATTTTTGTCTACAATAAGACCCTTCTATCACAAAAGAGAATTAGGCTGTGATGAATATATCAATGAATGAAAACTGAACTATCTCAACATAAACTCAAAGAGAAAACCATAGCATGCTTCTACTTCTATCCTCCTCTTGTTCTTCCCTTTCCTTTTTCTTTTAAAAAATTATAATTGGTTGAAGTACTTGAACCAACTCATTAGTTAAGCTAATTAAAGAATCAAATAATTTTAGTTATGGGGAAAAGTAATAATCATAATAAGGGTCATAAATAAATAATAACTAGTAGGTGGGACCCCTTGTGACTCCCTTTAGTTCAGAACAATCATAACAATTATAACATAACCATTAGTTAAACGAACACACCTCCTTGTGTCTCCCATCATCATATTTACTTTTGGCAATTTTAGCTCATGAAATTTGAAATTATTTCAAAATAATACTCATATATCCAAAATAAAACATGTTGTCCAAAAATCCATGAAGTCAATTGTCATAAAATAATAGATAACATAAAAATAAAAATCCATATTTCCCAATCTTTGATGCAACCCTTCCTTGGTTGCTTCTATCAACTCTTGATTTTCCTAAGTTTTCCTTAGGCTGGGTAGATCCCTTAGGCTTTATCTCGCTAATCACTTGGGAAAAATCATCCCTCAAATGCATCTAGGAAGACACAGATTTTTCGGAGTCATCAGAGTGTGAGGAAGGGGATTAAATGGATTTTCCTTTATCAAATGAATAGTGAGCTTCAGTCTTCAATCTCTTGCTAGCATGGGAGGATTGCATTGGTGAGTGGTTAGGGGAATCTTGGACAATGGGGTTCAAAGGTGGACGATCAGGCAAAGTCAAGTTAGGCCAGCCATGATGTTGGTAGACTGTTGGGTGGAAAATCTCTTTCCATCCATCATTTTCAGGGACCTCAGGTTCTAAGGAGACCTGAAGAGGTATAGGGATACCGGGGGCTAGTGGGGCTTGGAAAGGAGGCCTTTCAGCCCTAGATCGGACTATTCCTTGCCCAATCCAATCAAATAATCCCGCATGAAAAATTTGGCCAAGATACTTTGAATCAGTGTAAAAATGTATAAAGAACCTGGGCCTTCTTAGGCCTCGGTTCCTATTACCTCTACCTTTGTTTCCTCATCCATGGCTTCCTTGAGTGAAAAAACTCATCTTGCATGTGTAATCGATTAGTAAATAGTATTTTAAATAACCATGCATGACAACTCTTAAATATACAAAATAGATTTGGCTCAGAATGTATCAGGCTCATGCATTCCAATCCATACAATTTTTTTTAATGTTAATCAACGAGCAAGCGGGGTGAAAAAGTGTTCTAGGATATGTGAGGGGTTTGTATTGAGCGAAAATATGATATAATGAAAGGGGAGAAGAAATGGTCACTGATCAATGACAACAATAATCAACTGTAAAGAAAACCAATAAAACCTTACTGCAATTCACCCAAGACATTTCCACTTTCATCCACTTAATACAGAAATTCTCTTGGCTGTCATCAATATCAGAACATGGAGTGGAAAAATTGATATGGGATATGTGAAGGGTTTTTAATTATTGGAAAGTGAGACAATGGAAAGGAAAGATAATGTTTATTGTTCATGAAATTAATCAAGCGATCCATAAAACATTATTCATTAAGAAAAGATGCATCAACCAACAATCATTTGACCAAATAATAATTCATGTGCATTTAACTAGTTTACTATTCATTAATCAAATATCCAACACATTGCCATTACAAAACAATAAGTTTTCCATACAATTTGTAAGAGGCTTTGTTCCCTTCATCTACACACTTTGCATTTCATAACAATTAACAAACAATACCCATTTCCAATCTGTAATCATCAACATAAGTACTATCGTGTATTTCTTCAATCCAAAACTCTACTCAAAAGTCATGTTTTAGAAATAGTAATGAAGTCATTATTACTGCAATAAATCCCATCAAAAATGTGATGATATTTGCTCACACATATATGCAGTAACCACAATAATTAATACCAAACTTACACACTTGAAATGTTAATTAATCATACAACTAACAACCACCATTTAGACACTATCTATGTAGGAGTAATTTGCCCAAGCAATGCAGTTCTACCATAAAAAAATAAATTCAACGTGACTTAAAAATTGGGCCACCTATCCAACACGACTGTTATCAATAACATGCCTTCTTTAACGAGTGGTCAATTTAACATGATTAAAAATCTATGGGTATTTTTGGGCATGAAAAAAATCTATCCATACTATACACAATGCATAACTAACAAAACTCCTCAATGCAACATTTCCACTTGACACAACAACACACAACCATGATGATAATTCAACATATCATTCTAAGCTATAAGATTGCTTAGATTTAGTCACCCATGATCGACTATGTTGTGCACACTCAGGTCCATACAACAAACAAGCATAAATATGTCAGGAACATACTTTCTATAACTATCCAATTCAGTAGTTATTCGGCCCCAAATAAAACCATAGTTACCATGCCCATTATTTTACTTTGCAAAACACCATACCCATAACGCGACTTGCATGAAGAACACCAAACACTTGTAACCAATGCCAACCATCATCCAAATCATCATAAGCATAGATACTAGTGATTGTATAACAATCAACAATTCACCACTGTGATAGGAAATCAATCAACCGAACAAGTTGTGGTGGATATGCATGCCCACACATTTAATCGAAACAGGGAAGAGGTCCTTCCATTAACACCACTGAGTTATTTGACATAAGGCGGGTGACTGTGAACTTTAGAAGTGCCATTGGCAATATAAGGTTTATCTCTATAATCATAGAGGCAATGCCATACCAACACGACTATCACATAACCAACTGGATGAGTCTATACTCAAAATAATCTGCAATATACAACCATCCAATACATAAGTGGTAAACCCTACAGGCCAGGTTGGTGTTCCATGTGAATGCTTAGACTTGTAGAGTTAAAGGTTCACACTGTGAATAACACAAGATAGCTAGAGCCAACTTCCCTTAATGGTGAAAAACCCTGATACCAACAATGCATACATAGAAGGAACCATGAATTATTCATGGATATATGAAAAGTACGAGACATGAAGGCTACCATAGAGGAGTGAGGCTCCAACCCGATTGATAGTGATTCTTAACACGTGTAGCATGTAACCCTTATGATTCTTAAAACAACCCCAACACTGGGTGATGACAAGGTCGAGTAAGAATAGGAAAGCCCTTTTTGTGGCTTTTAGTGAGGAAATCAACCACTTCCCAAATGAACAAAACATAGTGATGAAGAATACTTTCAACCGTTAAACCCATAAAAATCAGAGACTGGACAAGTGATGCACACACTTAGGAACAACCGACCAAGTAACCCAACAAAAAAAACCTCCAACTAAGACATTAGTAGTAACATAGAGCTATCACCATGAAGACCGATAACTTCTACAAACTCAAAAATATTGCAGGAAGAACCATCCATTTTCCATTCAAGAACAAAAAATTCACACAATTGCAACACTCAGGAAAAACACAAACTCATACATTAAAGCCAGTAATCATTTCATAGCCAGAGTGAATTCAAGAATTGCCAATAAAAAGGACATACCTGTTAATCGAAATCCTTAATACAAGACGTGGCAGAGCGGTTTCACCTTGCTAAAATCTCGGAGCGTGAACACAACAACAAGATAGAACGATAGTCCAACTAGGGTGGAGACCAATGGGAAGGGTAAAGGTGACATGCACTAAATGCACGTCTCCTCCACCCATAACTCATTCACTCAAAAATACATGCCAACAAATTCTCCATTAACCATTAATCAACCATGTATTGAAAACATCACCATATTAAAATCCCATAGCATGACTTATGCCATAAGATAATTTGAATCCCATATAATTCAACTAATGCATAACCAATAGTACCATTAACTTGTCAAATGTGCCATCAACATTCAAACTATCCAGTGTACCATATGTATATCGGCTACATAATTCCATTACCCATCGCATAACCATTTACAATACCACTTGACAAGTGCGCTACCAACATTTCAACCATATGCATATAAATCATGTAATTCAACACGATTTCATAGTCATTCCTTGTTAGATAGGGCTTAAAAATAATCAACAAGTATTTTCATGCATTTAGTATACTTAGGCTAGCTTTAAAATATTCCTTTGGAATTGTTTTTCATTTCTTTTAAGTCATTCACATGTGATATTGCAGAACTAGGTCCCCTTCCCTTGCATCTATTCTAGGATTTCCCTCTGTCAAAATTGTCCTTCATGAAAATTTTACTAACATGTTTGTTATGCAGGTGCAATGAGAACATATAGAAATGATATATAGGTTGTAGTAACATAAGGATCAACATTTCCAAATCTCAACTCATACCAATAACAACAATATCTCGTCAACCAAGTAGACTGTATTGCACATCATCACAACATAAAAAATGTGTAGATCTGATATTCAATAGATCAAGAGGGTCCCACCTACTAGTATTATTTATTTTTATATAATAATAGGCTTTAGCAACACTTTGCATGTGAGATACATTGACTTTTTCAATCTTCAACATCCCAAATGTGCTATGATCAGTACAAACAATGGTTTGAAATTCCCAAGGCTTGGAAGGACAAGAAACATGATAGAATGAATCAACAGAAGAAAGGATTCCAACCAGCCCCTTTCTGGAATGCAACAAAGAATTTTGAAAGGGAAGACTTTCATTCCAATAACCAAAAAACCCAAGGGGGAGATAAATGATTTAATATGGAAACCAAAAAATTTGGGGACAGCCCCAGGGAACCATTAAAATGTTGGGAGTGTGGATAACCTCACTTAAGGAGGAATTGTCCATGTTTAAACTCCACAACAAGGACCAAAGTTCATAACCTTCAAGAGGCCTATACAGCAGGAGATGTGGGCAGAAGCATACATACAATTAATGCAATTGTGGATGGCCGACAAGGGGATCATCAATCCACTATAGTGGAGGTTGAGGGTAAAGTTAATAATAATTGTATTTGTATTTTAATTGACCTGGGAGCTACTCTAAGTTATGTTTCTCCTGGTTTGTTTGATTCAAAAAAACTTAAGAAAGTAAAGCATACTAAATCCTGGTTAGTACAAGTAGCAACAGTGAAAAAAAGAAAAGTAAGAGATTTCATTTTTTATTGTGAACTCAGTTTAGATGGCCAAAATACAAAGCTAAATCTGAATATTTTACTGATGGGATCGTACGATATAATCATTAGAATGGATGGGCTAGAGAAACATAAAGTAATTTTGGATTTTCACGAAATATTACTTACTTCCAGAGATGAAAACAACATCGTTAGGACAATACAAGGCATTAGAAAACCAGTCTCAGTTGGGCAGATTTCAGCCATGCAGTTTAATAAATGCATGAATAAATGTTTTCATATTTATGCTATTAAAGTGACAAATCTTTTAGAAAAAGAAGATAAACCTAGCCTAGAAGACTTTATTGTCTTACACGGATTTATAGATTTATTCGTGGATGAAATACTAGAACTTCCTCCAAGAAGTGAGATAGATTTCTCTATCGATCTACTGCCTGTACTAGCTCCGATATCTAAGGCACCCTATAGGATGAGTTTACCTGAATTGACAGAGATGAAAATTCATCTACAAGAACTATTGGACAGGGAATACATCAGACCAAGTGTCTCACCTTGGGGAGCACCAGTCCTTTTTGTTAAAAAGAAAGATGGGACTTTAAGATTATGTACTGATTATCGACAATTAAGAAAAATGACTATTAAGAACATGTATCCCCTACCCATAAGTAATGATCTTTTCTAAGTTATATTTATGATCTAATTATCACCAGGTCATAATAAAGGATGAAGATATAAGTAAAACAACTTTTAGAACAAGATATGGACATTATGAGTTTTGTGTTAATCCTTTTGGTATCACTAACACACTAGCAACTTTTATGTGTTTAATGAATAACATATTTTGTCAATATCTGGATAAATTTGGGGGAATGACTCGTATGACTAAGGTTATGTTGCAAAAATTTTGATTTTTTTTACTTGTGAGAGTTGGGATACCTAGCTCGAGTGAGACAGTGGTATTTCTACCTTGCGAGGCGATTTGGGAGATAGAGTATTCTGGTTGTGGTTATGTGTGTCCCCTTTGTGTCTCGGGGGGATAAGGGAGAAGAAGAGTACCCCTAGCATTGGTTGGGAGGTATTGGTTGGGAGGTATTCTTGTCATTAAGTAATTTAAAGCAAGATTCCAAGAAATTCTTTAAGTTACATACTTTCTCTATTTCATCTTGTTTGTAAGTATGATCCAAGTACTCAGGAATATAAAAAAAAGGAGTGTCATACCTCAATGTAGTGTTTGATGTGGAGGCTATATTTTCCTTCAGGAATTCCTTGTTTTCTTCCTTGAAAGTTTCCGTCTCCTTCTTTGCATCAAATTTCTACTGTGACTGAGTGTTTTTCTGAATCCAACACTAAGATTACTTCCTCTGATCATGTGCATCTTCTCCTGTCTTCACTCCTCCAGTAGTCACTATATTGATGTTCCTCCTAGGATCCCTTATTCCTGCAACAATCCACTGAAAATTATGATTATTTAGATACCCCTTCTCTTGAATCTTCGTCATTAAATTCGGGCAGTATTATGTCACCTAATTTGTTGAGTGACAATACATACATGTTGTTGGTTGAGGAAAATCTCTGGAATAGTGTCCTTTCTATTGAAAATTATGGAAGATTATAGGCCCTCTACCTCTAATCGTTCCTCCTCTTCATGTACCTCTAAATCCTCCTTTGTTACCTTGTGGATCCATGTTCTGTTGATGATATTGTGGTGCACGATTATATTGCAGAGGTTGTTGAAACTATTACACTGCTTCAAATTGTTGCACATTGCCAAACTGCGATGTGGTCTATCCTACCATCAACTCAACCTACATCCTATATGAATATGAGGTTTTTCCTTCATTAAATATAGAGTTATACAATTTTTGTCTTCATGACCCACTGACTTACAAAAGTTACAAAAAGTTTTCTTTGGTTATGTCTTGTACTTTGACATCATAGGGTAGTGATAAGGATCATGCCCATGTGACTTGCATATTTCAAACTAAGGCTCTATTCTAGGAAATGGATTTGGCATCCCTAGTCCCAAGTACCGCGTAAATGTCAAACCCGCATTCTTGTGATGTCCTTATGATTTGCAAAGGGTACACCACACTGCTTCTCTTTTCTCCCTATTTTTATTCTGGTTTAATTACACTGTCAAGTTTTTTAGGTATTCATTCAACTCCTCTATAGTTGGGTCTATCTTCTTATAGTGATTATCCTCTAAATGCATTGTTGTTTGCAGTGCCTCTTCACATGTTTGAAATTTTTGTTGTCTCAATGGATATTTGAAGTGTGGTAACAAGGAATTTATAAAACATTGTCTGTGCTACATGTCATAAATGTGATACTTCAGTTTACCTTTCAATGTATTGAACTTATGATTGATGTACCATAAATATTCTCCTCATTTCTGTTTAAACTCAATCATCTCATTAATAAAATGATCCTCTGATTTCAGCCTCTAAAACTCAGTGATCAATTCCTACTTGATATCTACTACTGTTCCTGATGGACCCTATGGATTTTTTATTTCTAGACTCATATACCAATCCTGCATGTGATTTATGAACATTATTGCTAGATGCACTACTTTTTCTTCCTCGTCATTGACTCTTTTTGCTTCCAATATTCTGTCACACATGAATAGGTTCTTCTTAGGGTATTTTGATCCATCGACGTGAAACTCTGGTAATATTATCATTGAATCTACGCCTACCATTGTCGAATGTGTTGTACCTGCTCCATGACATACTACTATATGTGTACTAATTTTTGGACTTGAACTCCTACTAATGCTGTTACTGGAACTTCCACTTGCTCCACTACCTGTACTGCTGCTGGTACTTCCACTTGTACCCTCACTTCTATTCTGATCTCCTAGACTCCTCTGATTGTTAGTCATTATTTCTCTAAACAAGTCTTTCTTTGATGATGTGTTAATCATACATGGGGTTGTAGGTTCTACGCTAATTCGAATCTGGATAGGGGTACATTATTCCTCATTGGATCTCGTTCCTCTAGTATTTATTTCATATGTGGAGCACATTATTTCTTTTATGTGCTCCACAATAAGGATATCCTCTACCTCTTCCTCATTACTCTCCAAACCTTCCCTCTCGGCTACTGCTATTTTCTTCGTTTTGAGCTTATACTGGTAGGGTCTTCCACTACGCATTGTTCCTACCTTATGCATAATTTCCTGGATCTCCTCTTGATCCATTATCATGGGATATTTCTCTTTATTGAACTCTCCTCTATCCATTTTCCCCTCCATCTCAGACCTTCCTCATTGTTTCCCCTAACTCCCCCATGCACGTAGGGTAGTTTAGTTATTTGATTCCATAGTTAGTACCCCTTTATCATGCAATAATATCTTGATTGAAGTGTACAACGACATGATGTACCTTCCCCTTGGACCCTTAAGAAACTCATGTTCTTCTACACTATAGGACTTTGATGTATCTATTGAAAACTCAGTGATATACCCCACTACAATGCTATCTAGACAAAAATCTACTGCGTGCATGAATTTGTTATTCACCCTCTTCAATTGTGCGATAATTTATTTTTCCCACTCCACTGATCTAACTCTATTTTTTGGATGGGTATCTTTTGACCATTCTATCCACTCCTGCAATAGAATGGGAAACTCAAAAAAGAAACTCTCGTGTATTTTTTTGAATACGTATCTCTCCAACTACTATCTTGGATTAAACCTAGGGATTCTATAACTTTTGTGGGAAAACTCTAGTTTCTGAACTATCATCCATCTTTCAATATTCTCTTTCATGGGGTTCCAACCTAAAAACATACCCTTTCTTAAACCCTCTCACTATAATGCTTGATATATCCCTCCCGATCTATTCTTCTAAGTTCCGACTGACAACAGAACCATTGTTGGCTTGCTTTGGGCTAACACAAGTTCTAACTAAAGGATTACCAACTTCCCTTATTCCATTGGCCCTTTTGGATATTGGAAGGCAACACAACACACAAAGTGCACTATGTAGTCCCACCTGAAATGACTTCAATGGGTGGCCGCATCACTCATGTGTCCGCAACCATGGAATGGTATGTGTTTCTCTCTCAGGGGCATCAAATCTATTCACCTGCAAACCCTTGAATACACATATATTATTATAACTCTAATTCTTACCAGTGAGACATCATATAACCAACATACTTCATTATCCATTACCATAACATATACCAATTCACATATATTCATCTACTACAACATAATATTTAGATATGAATATTAACTATGATATTGATCCATTCAATATTGTTCTACAGAGTTCATTAGTTCATCCTTAGTGCACAATATTATTTTCCTTTCTATTCTAATAGGTTCATCATAAAACTTATTAACTCAAATATAATTGTAAGCAATGCAAACATTCATACACATGACACAGATATATCGTGGTCGACCCCCTCCTAGGATACGTCTACAAAGATTTGTCTCTTTAGTTCTTTATTCATATTCATGAAAAATCTAGTGCTATGCATTATACACTTCTTCCACCATTATATTTGATCTCCACAGATCATGGTCATCAAAACATAGGAATTCCTCTTCAATAGGTCTATCTTCCTCACATGCACTCTCTATCCAACTCAGAAGACCAACAACAACCAAAAACCCTTTCACAGTCCTAATACATTCTACTTATACAAAAAAATGGGACAAATCCCCTACAAAAACCCTAACCCTAAGTGGGTTAGGTTTGTCCACTTTCCCCTTGTCTTAATCTTGGCTAGTCCACGATCCAACCATTCTCCAAATTGGTGCTTTTTCACTTTCCAACTTCTCCACAATAGTTTGTCCACTTTGTAACTACTTTTATTGATGGTGCTTTTCCTCTTTTTCTGGTTTTCTTGCCTATTTTGAGGTGTTGGTCTGATTCTTTCCCAAAATTGTCCTACTCCAACAACTTCTCAAACTACTTTGAGAAGAATAAAGTAAGATTTCAAGGGACAAGAAAGGGGAGACTAATGGAGAGAACAAATTTGAAAAGGTCTTCTCTTTCTTTCTTAAGTGATATTTATTTTCTAATTCATTCATCTCTAAAATACATAATTTATAAAGACTTGTTGTTGATAGAAGGATCCTTTTGAAGGTGGAAATGTTAAGCCCTAATATTGGATCATTACCCCTTAATTGGGGCATATTATATTAGTAATGTTATTTTATTTATGTTGTCTTTAGGCCATTAGTTGTAATTATACATCCTAGTCTCCTATATATACCAAGGAGACATTTTCATTTTAAATCATCTTGTACTTGAACATTTAAGTGGGGTAAAAGGAGGTTGCCCCCTTGAAGAGGCTTATTATCTAAAATTATCACTTTTTCAAGGCGTTGAGTACTTTTTCTGAGGTTTTTCTATGCTATATTTATATTTGGTTCTTAACATATGGTATCAAAGCTCATGGTCTTGGAGTTTCGCTTCTACATCTGAGACACCTTGTCATTTTTTCTATAACATTTTTTCTACAATGTTTCAGAAGGAACGGCTTGGAGTATATTTATTATATGGATCAAGGTACGTCGGGTTCAAAATTTAGCTCTTGAGTTCATATACTTTCAGAGATACAACCTGTAAAAGACAGGGTTCTAGAATCATCCAGAACTAATTCATTGCATAATTTTCTCTATAAAACCTTTTCTGTAACGTTTCAGGCCCTAAAATCCAGAGGCTATTTACATAAATTAGTAAGGTATATGTGGTAAAATTTCAGCTTCTGGGTCATCTTAAATTTGTAGATACACCCTGTGTAAGATAGGGTATCTGACTAGTCCTATTGACTAGTCTCAAGAAGGTGTTCCAGGTAAAATAATCATAACTTCTTCCTAGAGTATCCAAATTGAGTGGGACTAGTTTCATTGGATCATGTACAGTCTGTAGTATTTCTGGTGCATGTTTTAGAATTTTATATAAATTATTTTGTGCGGGGAATGCTATACAAGTGAGATCTCCTGGAAAGAACAAAAAGAGGAAAGTTGTGGGGAAGTTACCATAAATTCCACTTGGTACATCAAATTTTGATCAGACCTATGGCATTGCAGAGAAGAAATTTTAGAGAACTACATAAAATAAAGTTTCATACCTAGAAGGGCCGAAACTTGGGAGATACAACAGAAGAAATATTGTCTAACAGAATCACCTCAAAATCAAGGTTCAAAAGTGATGCTTGGCCAACATGCCACCAAAAAAGGGAACTTCTACACCAAATAAGCCTCCAAAAAATCCTACTTGGAATCTTGATGAAGGTGAAGAAATGCGTAGGGACATAAATGAAATACAAAAGAAGATGGATTCAATGGAAGCTATGTTGGATACTAAGATGGATGGTTTAAAAGGGGAGATCATGGAAGTATTAAAAAATTCCGTAACAAAGAAGACACCTGAAAGTGAAAATGCATCCCATGAAATTCATGATGAGGACACAAAGAAGGTGAATCAAGAATGGAGAAACTCCAACTTTGGTTTGAAGACCAACCACGCTCCTAATATTGATATGAGGAAGTTTGATGTCAATGACCCAATCACATGGATACTTCAGATGGAGAAATTATTTGATCTCCATAATGTGCCACAAACACAAAAGGTACAAATTGCTTCGTTATATTTAGAACCTAATCAATTTGTATGGTATCGATGGATTTGTTCTTGAAAATCACTCATTACTTGGACAATTTTCATGGAAGAAATGATAACACACTATGAGGATACAAGGAGCAATACCTTCTTTAGCCAATTGATAAATCTCAGGCAAAAGGGTTCAGTTACTGAGCACATTGAGAACTTCCAAAGATTGAATATAAAGGTAAATGATATTCCAGATGAACACTTGATTAATGTAATCATAGGAACATTAAAGGATCACATTCAACATGAGGTTCGCCTTTGGGAACCCAAATCATTGGAGAATGCATTTAAGGTGGAAAGAAATGTTGAAAGTAAAAATATGGCTATGGCTACTAGAAGGATCTATCATAACATCTGTAGAGAGAACAATGCTCCTTCTTCTAAAACACCTCAACCTACAAGGTTGACACCTCAACAATTGGAGGAAAGAAAAACAAAAGGTTGATTCTTTAATTGTGACAACATGTATAGTAAGCGACATAAGTGTGGTGAGAACAAATTATTCTACATAGATTTTGAAGAGGAAGAAGAACAAGAAAAAGAACCATCTCAAGATGAAAATGTAGAAGCAATTTTGTCTAAAGAGTTGACTCCCACGATATCGTGTAATGCATTGGCTAGAATTAGCACTCCTCAAACCCTCAAGATCGAAGGATACATCAAAAAGAAAAAGGTAATAGTCCTAATTGATTATGGCAATACTCATAATTTCATTCACTATAAATTAGCCAAAGATCTCAATTGCTTTGTATATCCAGTGCCATAGTTTCAAGTAATGATTGCATATGGAGGAACTATCAGTTGCTCAGGAAAATGAAATAAGATTAGTCTTACTATGGGGGAATATGTAATGAATAGTCCAATGATTGCTATACCCATGGGTGGTGTAGATGTTTTACTAGGAATCCAATGGTTACAATCATTAGGAACAATGGCTTTTAATTTTCAAGAACTTTTCATGAAATGTTCATTGGAAGGAAAAGAAATTGAGTTAAGAGGTATCACAGGGAATCCTGGTAAGGTGATAAGATCTAACGGCATGAAAAAATTATTGAAAAAGGGGCATCAAGGCATTATTGCACAACTATGCTCACTACATGTTTAAACATCTAAACCATCTATTCCTCAAGATCTCCAAAGGATCATTGATAAGCATTCCAAAGTATTTGAACATATTTCCAAAGGTCTTCCACCCACTCGAAATCATGATCATCAAATTCACCTAATTCTTGGGAGTGTTCCTCCTAACATTAGTCCATACAGATATCCTTACGCCTAGAAGAGTGAAATTAAGCACATGGTTGAAGAAATGTTAGAGGCTGGCATTATTAGACCTAGCCAAAATTCTTACTCTGCACCAGTGGTAATGGTATTCAAGAAAGATAGCTCATGGCGTATGTGTCTAGATTATAGAGATCTCAACAACATCACTATTAAAGATAAGTTTCCCATTCCCGTCATTGATGAATTGTTAGTTGAACTACATGGACCAATATATTTCACAAAATTGGATCTTCATTCAGGGTATCATCAGATCAGAATGAAGGAAGAAGATATCCCAAAAACAACATTCTGAACCCATGAAGTCCATTATGAATTTGTGGTCATGACTTTTGGCCTTTCAAATGCACCTTCCACATTCCAAGGGTTGATGAATTCCATTTTAAAGCCCTTCCTTTGAAAATTTGTGTTAGTATTTTTTGATGATATACTAATCTATAGCAAGTCTTCGGAGGATCATGTGCGACATGTTGACAAGGTGCTACAACTACTAAAGGAGCAACAACTATATGCCAAACCATCCAATTTTTTCTTTGGAGTAAAGTAGGTAGAGTATTTGGGTCATATTGTATCTAATGAAGGTGTCAAGGTAGACCCTAACAAGATTAAGGCCATGATGGACTGCCCGATTCCAAAAACATTAAAGAATCTTAGAGGATTTTTGGGTTTGCCAGGTTACTACAGCAAGTTTGTTTGGAACTATGGAAGAATAGTAGCTCCTTTAATGACACTAACTAAGAAGGATGCATTTTCATGGACTCCAGAGGCAACTAAAGATTTTGAACAACTTAAAGAGGTGATCTGTAAAGCTCCTGTCTTGACCACTCCAGACTTCAAAAAAACCTTTATTGTGGAATGTGATGCCTCGGGAAATGGAATTGGTGTTATCCTAATGCAAGAAGGAAGGCCACTGGGTTTTGAAAGTCGACCACTTAAGGGAAAGGACCTACACAAACCCATTTATGAGAAATAAATGGTGGAAATACTACATGCATTGAAGAAATGGTGTCCTTATGTAATAGGTAGGCACTTCAAGGTCAAAACAGATCATGATAGTCTTAAATACTTCTTGGAACAATGACTATCTTCAGAAGAACAACAAAAATGGGTAACCAAGATATTGGGTTATGATTTTGAAATCGTCTATAAAAAGGGGAAGAAAAATGTTGTGGCAGATGCACTCTCAATAAAGGATGAAGATGTTGAGTCCTTTCTCTGTGCTATCTCGATCATCCAACCCAATTGGATAATAGAAGCAAGGGATGAATGGAAGAATGACGAAAAAGTGTGGACTCTCATTCAAAGGCTGCAGCAGGATTCCAGTGCATCAGATACATTTACATGGAAAAATGATTCACTATGGTTCAAAGATCACTTATATTTATGTAAGAACTCCCAACTCAAACAAAAGGTACTATTGGAATTGCACACCTCTCTAGTAAGAGGGCACTCGAGATTTTTTAAAACCTACCATAGAGTCAAGAAGAATTTTTTTGGGGATGGCCTTAAAACCGATGTTCAAAGGTTTCTGGCAGAATGTTTTGTTTTCCAACAAAATAAGGTGGAAAAAATTAAGACCCCAGGTCTTTTACAACCATTAACCATCAAAAGTTAGTGTTGGGAGGAGGTTTCCATGGATTTCATCATAGGGTTACCAAAGTCTGAAGGAAAGAGTGTCATCATGGTGATTGTTGATAGACTGACCAAGTACGCACACTTTTGTGCACTCTCTCATCCCTTTAAAGCTAGTACAATTGCCACCACACTCATGGAGATAGTTCAAAATCTACATGGCAGCCCAAAGATTATTGTAAGTGACAGAGATCCCATCTTCACAGGACATTTTTGGATAGAATTATTTTCTTGTTTGGGTACTCAATTGGCTCATGTCTCATCCTATCATCCTCAATCTGATGGAAAAACTGAGATAGTGAACAAATGTCTGGAAGGCTACCTTCATTTCTTTGTCTTTGATAAACAAACACAATGGTTCAAATGGTTACCCTTGGCAGAATGGTGGTATAACACTTCCTTTCATACTGCAACAAAAATGACACCATTTATGACACTTTATGGATACCACCCTCCTTCCATCACTTCTTCTCTAAAAGAAAAATCTAAAGTTCAAGCAGTGGAATATCACACCAAGAGTCAACAAAAAGTTCTCCAAATCTTAAAGGACAACCTAACCATGGCACAAAATCGCATGAAACAACAAGCAGATCAACATCGTAGTGAAAGAAGTTTTGAAGTAGGGGATTGGATACTTTTAAGACTACAACCATACAAATAGATGTCCCTCAAGCAAGCTAAGAAGGATAATAAATTATCACCAAAGTACTATGGCCCTTATACGGTGTTGCAAAAGATTGGCACTATGGCATACAAATTGGAGTTGCCTGCATCTTCACAAGTACACCCAGTTTTCCATGTTTCATGCTTAAAGAAGGTTATAGGAGACAAGATCCTAGTTCAAACTATATTGCTGGAACTTGTTGAGGAAGGAAAAATCATATTGGGGCCTCAAGCCATCACTGACACAAGAATTCTCCAACTGAGGAATAGATCCATTTTAGAGTATCTCATTAAATGGAGGAAACTACTTGCTGAAGATTCAACTTGGGAAGATGAGTCTTTTATACAGAAGCATCCAGAGTTACTCAAGCATTGGGGACAACATTTGTCTCAAGGGGAGGGTCATGTTAATCCCTAATATTGTCTCATTACCCCTTAATTGGGGCATATTATATTAGTAATGTTATTTTATTTATGTTGGCTTTAGGCCATTAGTTGTAATTATACCTCATAGTCTCCTATATATACCAAGGAGACATTTAATTTTGAATCATCTTGTACTTGAACATTTAAGTGGGGTAAAAGGAGGTTACCTCCTCGAAGAGGCTTATTATCTAAAATTATCTCTTTTCCAAAGCGTTGAGTACTTTTTCTGAGGTTTTTCTATGCTCTATTGATATTTGGTTCTTAACAGGAAACAAGGAAAGACAAGAAGTATTTATTTGTTGATATAGCTCACAAGGTTGATCACATGTTTCTGATAGTCTGTGGATTTTTGTTAGGTTTATGGATTAGTTTTTAGTACTGATGGTGGGTTTTTTTCAAAGTCAAGGCAGTGAAAATTTTTCCTGTCATTTCATCTTGTTTCAGTCTTGGTTTCACCCGATGATACCAGTGGTTATTGTATGATGCAAAATACTATCTTTGATTGCTAAGTTTCATTCTGGTCCTTAACCTTTCGGTATGAAGAACATTGTTAGTTGTATTTCAGATTTGTATAGATAAAAAAAAATTATGGTTCTAAGTCTCATTTGAGTATTTCTGTGTTGCCTTATCAAATATTTTATTTCTAAAGAAATTCAAAAATATTTAAATTATTTTTTGTTTTTAACATTTTCTTTTATTTTGAGTTATTAAATCATAAAGGACAACATTAATTCCAAGAACTTATTTCTTGAGAGTTTATTGGAATTTTTTCAAAAGAGGCTATAAACTCAGGGTAACAATACTGATTATTTTACTCTGGCCAAGTAAAATTTGAAAATGTTAGTCTTAAGATTGATCATTATTTTCCATCAACAAAGGGCATAGTATATCATGTCAACATAGAGATGGTAAAAAAGAGTAGGTTATGCCTTTGATTATTTTTGAAAGCATCTTAACCAGCACAATCAAAGCATATTAACCAACACAATCGACCCTAATGAAGAATGGATTTGATGGGAGTCAAGTCGATTTCTCAAAACAAGTCACCAAAACAAAGACTTGAGTTATGACAAGATGAATTTTTTTTATACATTATTCGACGTTCGTATTTTACCATGGAAAGGAAAAATAAAGAGCCAAAATACCAACCATTCAACATAATTCAGGTTGATATTAAGTGTTCATGTAGGCTTAACACCTTGGTTAAGAAAGAAACCAATTACCAAATGAAGAAAATTTAAACCAACCTTAGTGGAAGAACACAAAATGTTCAACAATCTGAGTATGTAGGTTTCCACTGTCAATCATATTAGTTGAAACTGTTTTTGTATAAGATTGTGTGAGAGGTTTCAAAACATCCAATGTTTCGAGTGGAAAATCCACCCATCATAAGGGACATAAGATGCTAGTATGATTAGGAAACAGTGCAGAGGCTTGTAAAGAGTGGAGTGTCCACTCTAGATGTTGGATACTTAGAAACATCTCACACAATTTTATCTAGAAACATTTTCTACTAAAGTTCAGTAATATCACTCACTATGTCAAGCATTCTCATTATCAAGACATATATCAATAAAATAAGAAATGAATCACTAACCCAAAATATTTCAATAAAATGTTTTTTTTCTTATGGTTCAAACATTTCAATGGTGTGTTCTTGTTAGGTACCTAACCTCGCTAACTCCTCCTGTAGGTAGAATAATATATCTTCCATGTAATAAACATCGATATTAATAAATAATGCCTATTTAATAATGTGAACATGTCTAATGTAAGAATACTTAATAGAATCATTTGCTTCTATAAAAATATTCCTCTAGATTGTTCTTTTGGAGATGGATGTAGTAGAAATAGGAGTAGAAGGAATGATAGGGATTTGTCTTAAGAATTATTGTAATAAATCATTGCTCTACTAGAGGTTTCCCCCTCGAAGAAGAAAGTGAACATTGATTTATATCAGTAAATGTATCATCTTTTGTGTTTTGGTTCTCTACATTTTGTTGTTTTGCTGGTATTTTTTTCAATATTTTATTTTATGTTTATTATAATAGATCTAGTACCTAACAAGTGGTCTTAGAGAACATTCCTTTGTGGAAATTGTGGGAATTTGTTTCTATGGTAGAGAAGTGTAATTTTGGAGTATTTAAGTCATAATATATGTCGTTCAATAGGTAAAACTATGGTGGGGAAGACTACACATAGGAAATACATATGGTTTCATGGGGTTGTCTAGAAACTAATGTTTCACCATGTTGGAAACATCTATAATAGATGTTGGTACCCTTATAGGAGTATTGCATTAGACATAATCTATACACAACCATCACTCCCACATATTTTTAGGTATGTCGAGAGTCCCCTAGGTCTCCTGAAACCATCCCTAGATCAACAGAGAAACCACATTATTTTTATAGTGACACAAACAAAAACACTCCAGAAGACATTGTTTAGTACCTAGGTAATCGGGTAGTACAACCAAGGTTACAGTCAAGCATCCTTAGTTGGTTCGCTGAGATACTAATCCAAGTAATATTATTTGACCCCGCACGTCTATAAAAGAGTTACAACATAGGAAAAATGATTGTATGTAGGAAACTTGTATACCCTAAAACCTAGGGAAGGAAAAATAACAAAAATATAATAAATGAGAGATATTGTCATGCAAACCTTCCCCCTATATTTTGACTGCAAAATTATTATAGAATTTTTCTGGTTAGAAATTTGGGCCATTTGCCATTGTAGTAGTATTCAAGCCAACACCTTTATTCGGTACCTATCCCATTGGATTCCTCTCTTCACCCTGATCACACTGGTACCTATCATTTTAAGTCATTTTATTTTCTCATCGACCAGAACCACTTCTGGAAAACCTTATTTGGGCTCTATCCCATTGGATTTCCCTCTTCACCTTGATCGTAGTAATACCTATAATTTTTAATCCTTCTTTTCATGTGGACCCATCCCCTTCTTGTCACCCTTATTTCCAACTTACTCCATTGACTTATTATGGTTTCAATGATCACAATTGTGAATATGACTTATCAATTTTTTTGTTTTTGGTCCCACCCCTCATTCGGAAATGGATCCTAATTGCCAAGACAAAACCAATAAAAAAATAGATTCTTACATTTCTGTCATTCATTCCAAAGTGGACTACATCAACGAACAACTCAAAACCAAAATTGATGAAATAAACTCCACTTTCAAATAATTTATCAGTTATCCCACTGAAATGACACTCTTTGAAGAAGTCTACAGACAAAGGCCACCATCGGTTATCCCATACATTCTAGGTGTCTCCAAGGTTCAATAGGTTGACCAAAATCTGAAAATACACACAACCATTCTCCTTACTCTAAAAACTATTTGGTCATGGTTCAAAATCACATGAAGCAACAAGAAGATCGGGGTCATTTTGAACATTAATTTGCTAAAGGGGACCAAGTGTTTCTCCTTCTGCAACTGTACAAGAAAACTTCAGTGATAGCCCAGCACTATCAAAATCTCACCCTAGAATTTTATGGTCCTTATACTATTCTTAAATGAGTGGGGCTAGTGCCCTACTAGTTATCCTTTCCTAGACACCCTAAGCTACATCATGTTTTTTGTGTCTCCTTCCTGCAGAAAGTGATTTTCACTGAACGATTGACCCAAAACAATTTACCAGATTTGGATGAAGGAGGTTTTATTTGGTTCCAACCACAAGTAGTATTGGACCAATGCCAATATTGTCTCTGTTAGCACCATCAAGTATGTATTAGTTCAATGGAAGAATAATCCACCAGAAGATGTCACTTGGGAGCTGACTACTATTCTTCAACAATTTCCTCATCTCAAGACTTGAGGACAAGGCTCTTTTTCAAGGGGGGGTCATGTTAGGAAGCTAACCTCTCTAAGCCCTCACATAGGTAGAATAATATATTTTCTATGTAATAAAGGTTGATATTGATAGATAAGTACTAGTTAATAATGTGAAAAGCTGTAATGTTAGAAGACTTAATATAATCCTCTGCTTCTATAAAAATCTTCCTCTAGATTTTTCTTTTGAAGATAGATTTAGTATAAATAGGAGTATAAGGCATGATAAATATTTTTCTTGAGAATTATTGTAATAGAGCATTGCTCTACTAGAGGTTTCCCCATCAAAGAGGAAATTAAACATTGCTTTCTATAAATAAAGACATCATCTTTGGTGTTTTGTTTCTCTACATTTTGTTGTTCTGCGATGAATTGCTTTAGTACTGGCATGACATAATTGTACTTAAGATGGATCTTGTTTAAAACATTTCAGTGGTGTGGCCCTTAGTCTGAATGATATGTTTAATTCCTTTAGTTATTAATATGAAGTTGACACACAAATATATAGATATATATGTAAAGAATTAGTGTAAATCGATATTAGCTCTCGATCTATCATGACCTAAGAGGGATCTGTAACAACCCTCCTCGTTGCGACAACAACTCTTTAATAGGTGCAAATTTTTTTTTGTTTCAGATGTGTGCGTGCATGAAAAAGGGACAACAGCCTTGACTCTATAGCACCACTTGATGACCGACACCGACAAGACGCAACCACGATGATCGCAACCAGAACGCTTAAGGTGCATGACAGGCGACTACAAGCAATAAATGATCACTGGGTTATGCACGATACAAACATCAGGGAGAATCCATAGTAGTGGATTGTACTATTTCTGCACAGAAAAAAACAGGGCGTTTAATCTTAGTTCTCTGCTCCGAAGAGAGAGAAGGTCAGATAGGCTCCTGGCCGACTGCTCAGGAAGAAACTAGAAATCTCCGTCAGGTGTGTCGCAAGAGTCGAAACCCTGCCTTTAAAGGGACCGAGACTCTTGATACGGCACTGGATTCCTTACACAGGAATGTCTCACACCCACCACCTTATTTACTGAGTCTACAAGGGGTGTCTACCTCCCGCCCGACGCAAGCAGACCAAGCAATGAAAATATTACCAACAAGTACGATAAGGGTTAAGGGAAGACAATCCTCATAGGAAAGCATAAGCTATATACCACCTCAACAACTACCCAACCAGTAAACCTGGCTATAGATCCCTTCTAAGATCTAAATGGACACTGATTACTGATCACTGAACCATTCCAAGTTTATGTAGTTTTACATCCTAAAGGCGGGTCATAAATCCATTTGCCGATTGCAGCTTTATGCTAGTATTGGATCAATTAAAAACTCAATTAATCAACATGCACCTATTAATTTAGCATTTAGAATCGGTCTACATTAAGGGTTGAACAAATTAAAAGCAAGATACCAGGTCATGATTACTTTAAACAACCCACATTTAATACATGCATAAAAAGAATAAATCCCTTATCTAGATAAATAACTAAAAGCATAAATCCTTTTATTAAATGAATTAGTAAAAGAATAAATCCTTTCTTAAATGGATATACAAAGAATGCCTCCTTTCTTTAAATAATATTTTAAAGAATAAACTCTTCTTAAATGATTAAATACGGATACCTCATTTCCTTAAATAAGATAAGATGCATATCAATTTCCTTCCATTATACCTCCTTACATTCCATCATGAGATGATTCCTATAATAACATTACCTTAAACAACCCATCTTTACCACATTTGACAAGAGAAATTTAAATCCTTAATCACTTAACCTAGCACTAATCCATCACCTTAACTACCATGTATTTACCACAGTTGGCAACACCCTTGTATATTTAAATCAATTAATCTTAGCTTAAAACCATCATATTAAAACTACCCGATCTTCACCACGATTGACCATGTCATTGCATAATTTTAATCATTTATCCTAGCATTAATCCAGCATATTGAACTGTCACGGGAAATTGTTAAATCATAACCAAATCTAGATATCAGTGATCCTTTCATAAAAATTAATTCATCAATTGTTAAAAAGGTTAAGGAATCCTAAAGGACTAATCCTATTCAACATAGACGCATTGGTTTTGACTAAATAATTATAGCCTGTCCCTGGTACGCTCTAAAGGAAAGTAAATATATAAACATTTGCAATTACATAGCGATGAATAAAAACCCAATTGAATAACAGTTAATATATTACCGCTGCGCAATATTAAAATTAGTATTACATTACCATAAGCAATAAAAAAAACCAAATTGAATAACAATTAATATATTACCGCTGCGCAATATTAGAATTTGTATTACATTACCATAAGCAATGAAAACCCAATTGAATAACAGTTAATATATTACCGCTGCGCAATATTAGACTTTGTATTGCATTACCATAAACAATATCCTCGGCCTTAACATTACCCTAAGCATACATTTAGTATCGCTAGCATCTTTATTATTCTCTAAACCATATCAATAATAACCTTCACCCATAAATTAATAGGAATTAATAAATCACTTGCAATTACCGAACAGTAAATAAAACCAATTACAACATTAACATGTACCTTTAATATCCAACAACAACATGCAATTCCCAGCTGTGATTCTTACTCCTACTTAACACTCTGTTGTTCATCTACTCCCAGGGTTGCGTTAAGGGATATTTACCAGTCTGCCACGCCCAGGCGAAGTCTGACAGCAACCTAACGGTTCCCAAAAATATATAAATGAATTCTAGGGTTTCGCTGATCTGCCCCAGGTCCTGTGTTTGACATTCTAGGTTAAGTCTTGAGAACTAAAATGTAATAAATAATTATCCACCAAATCAACGCAATGAAATAAATACCTGGCTAACCAATAAACCGCACTTATTCACAGTAGCAGAACATTCGCCCGCTAAGGGTAAGGACGCACAGGTATCGAACTCTGGCCCGTTCTACAAGACGCAAGGGTAATCAATTCTGCCCCATTAAACTAATGCGCAGAGGTAATATCGCATGCCCACGCAGAGGTGAGAGTAAAGATGGTTAATGGCTGTCAGCGACATGCTCGAGGTGGAGACAGTCCGGAGGTTACAGGGAACACTGTCAACGCTAAAATGCCAAACATTAAACTCGGCCCACACTGCAGCGAAACCACTCAGGCAAACCATCTTGATGTTGTTTACTGTACTCTCTTATTTCTCTGTTTTATGATTCTTTAATTCTTATTTAAGAGAAGGAACATGCTAGCAGTTGGGTATCAGTTCACATCTTTTAAGAGCCAGAAGCGTGGTTATAACACCCACTCAGTCATTCAAGTTAGAATCACAAAATCGGGGACTTTTAACAGGCGCAGTCCGTAATTACATGGCATTTACAGGGTCACTTACGGCATGGGCAGATACGACTTAAGTGGAAAAATCGTGGCCAACACAACGACGACTCAGCCGTTTTCCGTTTTACAATCCACCATGGCCAACAGGAAGCGCAAGCAATCAAAGAGGTAGTTAAAAAGAGCTCAAGTAATGTTGTCTGTGGGTAACCGTGAAAATCAGGTTGTGTAACGTGTTGCCCAACAATAATAAAGAGAGATCGAACAGTGTTGTCTCTTTTCCGTTTGGCGGTCCACCCAACAATCGTGCCAAGGAATTGGTAAGAAAACAGTCACGCTACGGTCGACACAGCCATCGTTGTGTATCACTGCTCCCTACGGAAGAAACTCAAGTTCAAGGAGCCATACGCTCAAACCCCAACATCAGGTAGACCCTGTGTCATTGCAATGAGGGTAGTGGCATGAATCCGACTGATAAAAGCTTAAAGGTGGACTCACGACAGACCCAGCGTGCACCCCGACTATCTAAAGGACCCAAGAACTGCCGAGTGTAAGAATCATAAACAGAGGGCTGGAAATATGTACCAAATTTCCTAAAAGTGAAGGTAAATTGTTTAATACAATTCAGATTGCGGAATATTCCAATTCCGACAGACATCTATTGGCATCTATTCACCCAAACAAACCCTGTACAAAAACGAAAATCCACTGAACAAAAACAATCGCCCACTGAAACAAGACGAAACCCCACAGTAAAATATTGCCCACAGTACAAAAACAACAAAAACCCGCTGAAAAAGGAAACCGCCCACTGCATCTAAAAACAAATACGAAACCCCACTGCACGAATTTCGCCCACTGTGCAAATCGAAAACCCCTTTGAAAGAGAAAAAAAATAAACGCCCAGTAAAAGAAAAAGGAGTAAACCCACTGAAAAAAAATGCCATTATATATATGTAAACGCCCATAACAAATTCCCACTGTAACCATCGTAAACTTACTGGAAGAAGAAAACAAAAACCGCCCATGGCATGAAAACGAAATAGCATAATCCACAACAAATTCACCTGAACCCTTAACCCATAACAAAGATCTTCTGAAAACCCCCTTTTTCTTACAGAGTATGAAGGACGAGGAAACAACATTCCCCAATAATACAACCATAATCACAGAAATAAATCACTATGCATTCTACTCTACTCAGTTCAGGAACATACCTTGGCCTTATTCGCTTGCCGCAACGACTCATGTGCTCCTGCCGCTCCCGCTCCGGCTTGTCGACCGCAATGAACTCACCGGTAAATCTCAGCCAAACGCTAGGGGTACTCTTCTTCCCCCTCAGCCCCCCGAGCCGCAAAGGGGCCACACATAATCAGAGAGTAACTAGCTTCTCAGCTCGCCTCCAAGGCTGAGCTACCACTCAAGTCTGCTGAGAATTCCCCAACTCCTACCAGAAATCAGTCCAGTCTCTAGTCTGGCAGCATAACCATACCAATCTGAAAAAAAGGTCCTTTTCTTTCCCCCTCTCCCTTTCTTTTATCCAATCTCAAACCCTAATTCCTCTTTTTCTTAGGTTTTCCCCCCTTTTCCCCTTTTGATTTTCTTATTTTTCTTTTCTTTTAATTTATTTTGTTTATATTAATTTATTTTACTTTTCTTTTCAAAAACTCCAAGAGTATGTGCGCTCATTATTAATTTCCTTTTATTTTCACAAGCTTAACTTTATTTGTTTACAACTTGTTTATAATATAAATATACATGTATATATTTTCATTTTTCTATTTGATAAGCATGCATTCCTCATTGTAGTTTATCATTATCCATCATTTAAATTTACCATTAATATATATATATATATATAGGATAAAGAAAGATTAGGGTGATGGAAAACATGTATAGGGGAATAGTAAATGTATTACATAAAACGAATAAAGAGGAGTTACGGGGAGGCCTGGCGATTTAGTAATGTGAACTGCACAAGTAAAAGGAAGATGGATACTGGAAGATCAAGGCGATGGAGGATAGTTTAATTAAGTAGACAAGGATAATGAGAGGGTGATGGTCTGAGTTTTTGTTTTCTTTTTTTTTTTGTTTTTTTTTTGAATTTTCATTTGTTAAGGCCACACTAAATTTCCCCCCGGTTTCTAGAAGGTCTTAGGCTTAGGGTTTAGATTCTGAGCTAGGTGACGATTGGTTAAGGGAATTGCTTAAGGTTTTATTCAGGTGCTGAGACTTAGGGTTAATTAGGCTGACTCCTTCAACCACCTTTATCGCGATGTGCCCTTCAGGTCGCACCACGTGTTCCAAGGGTGCCACTCGCCTCTGGAATTTCTTTTGGTGATGTGCCCTTCAGGATGCACCACGTGCTCCAAGGGTGCCACTCGCCAACTGAGTTTCTTTTGTGCGGCCTGCCCTTCAGGATGCACCACGTGCTCCAAGGGTGCCACTCGCCAACTAAACTGATTGGTAGACCTCTATAACCCCTGGAGTCAACACTCCGCTAGGTGAACTAGTAGGAGACTAAGGGCTCTAAGTTATAAGCCCCCCGCCTTATTGCACACCCCTTAGAATCATCGTGAGAGACTGTCGCAGTCGACCCTCATGGCATCGTGGGTCCTCTCGAACTAGGTAATCGTTAACCTACAGTTCGAGCCATGACGGGAGTGCTAGCAGGAGGTGGCAGGGCTGTTGTCCACCCCTCTCCCTCAACCTCTCTGCAATCGTGTGTGGCCCCTTTACTCCATATGTGAGTCAAGTCGGCAAGCTATCGTCAGCCTGCATCAGCAATAATCATGTCATAAATGTCAACATCAAATCATCAAATCAAATGAAACATCATAGTAAACATATCAACCCAAAAGCACACTCCCTAAATCAGTCCAGAGTCCAAGGGGGATTCTACCGATGCCCCTGCATCCTCAAGGTCGAAAACCCTACACACTCAATAAAACTGAGTCAATATCACCGGTCTACATCAAATAGTAACACATCATGTCATCTGTCAATCACATCATAATCAAACATAAAAGGTCTAACATAAAAAGGGTCCAGATCACTTGCGAGCAAGTGTCCTCAAATAATAAGTGTTCTCAGTGCACCAGAGCAGGATGTTACATACACCCCCTCTTGGTCTAAACTTCGTCCCGAAGTTTCTCAGTATAATGCAGAAATAAAGTATCACAGTATCATAAGTCTATCCATCAAACAAAAATGGAAACTGCTGATGCATATCATCTGCGTCCTCCCAGGTCGTCGAGTGTGGACTATAACTGCCCCACTGGACCTTGACCTGATCTACCGTTCGACGCCGTAACTGTCGAACGCAATGATCTAAGATGCAGACCGGCTCAGCCATGAGCGCTCCCTCATCCGATACCTACAAGGAACTCAGGTCAATCACATGTGTAGGATCACTGATATAATGTCTCAAAACAGATACATGAAANTTAGGTAAGGCTAGTCGATAGGCCACGGGCCCCTTTCTCTCCACAATCTCGAAAGGTCCCACGAACCTAGGAGAGATTTTAGCTCCCTTTCCAAACTTGATCGAACTCTTATGAGGTTTAACCCACAAGAAGACTTGATCGCCGACCTCGTAGCTACGGTCGACTCGGTGCGCATCAACATAACTCTTCTATCGATCTTGCGCTTCTTTAATCCTTTGTCTTATGGATTGCATCTACTCTTCCATTTCTTGGATCGCTTCTGGTCCCACTAGGACCCTATCCTCAAGCCGATCCCAACTCAAGGGCATCCGACACGGTCGCCCATAAAGAAACTCAAAAGGCGCCATCTTTATGGTGCTTTGATAACTATTGTTGTAAGCGAACTCTACCAGAGGCAAGAATTCCTCCCAACGCTTTTGTTGGTCCATTACGTACATGCGCAACATGTCTTCCAAGGTTTGGTTCGTTCGTTCGGTCTGCCCGTCGGTCTCTAGGTGATACGCAGTCCTAAAATTAAGTTGGGTTCCCAATGCCTCTTGGAAACTCGTCCAAAATCGCCCAGCAAACACCGATCCTCGATCGGATATAATCTTTTTAGGCACGCCAGGCAGCCTCACACTCTCACTGATGAAAACTCTAGCTATGTTAGGTGCCTGATACATCGCACGCATGGGAATAAAATGAGCACTCTTCGTCAGAGTGTCTACTACTACAAAAATCAAGTCGTGTCTCCTTGCCGTCAGTGGCAATCCAACAATAAAATCCATCAATATAACTTCCCATTTCGATTCCGGAATGGCTTGTGGTTGAAGTAATCCTGCCGGGTGTCTATGTTCAGCCTTTACCTGCTGACACTCGAGTCATGTAGCCACAAAGTTGACTATGTCAGCCTTCATTCCCTTCCAGAAGAATAAGGGTTTAAGGTTTTCCCTCATCTTCGTAACTCCTGGGTGAGCCATGTAAACTTCTCTATGAGCCTCACTCAGGATAAACATCCTCCACTCGTCGTTTGGCAGTACGTAAATCCGACCTCTAAACCTCATTAAACCATCGCTATCTAATGAATATCCCTCATAACGTGGTACCATCATTGTGTTTTGTCCGATAAAATCCTTGACTTCTGTGTACCAGTCATCATCACGCTGCAAGGTGAGAATCTTCTCATGTAGATTTGTCTGAAGAGGTAACACCAAAAAAAATGCGTGGCCTCCGACTCAAGGCATCCACCACTTGGTTCATTGTTCCCTTTATGTAAGTAATCTCGAAATCGTATTCGCTAAGCAATTTCGACCAACGTCGTTGTCGCGCGTTCAGGTTGCTTTGCGTAAAAATGTGTTGTAGTCCACAATGATCCGTCTTTAATTCAAATTTTCGTCCAATAAGGTAGTGTCTCCAAACCTTCAAGGAATAAACGATGGCTAATAACTCCAAATCATGCATCGCGTAGTTCTCCTCATGCCTTCTCAGCTTCCTCGAAATGTAAGCAATCACTCGTCTGTCCTGCATCAAGACTCTGCCTAAACCTTCCTTGGATGCGTCAGTGCATACCAAGAAGTCTGCGTCCATATCAGGGACCCTTAGTATCAGTGCGGTTGTCAACAACTCTTTAAGCCTCCGAAATGCTTCCGTGCATTTCTCCGTCCAAACAAACTTCTTGTTTTTCTTCTACAATTTCGTGATCAGATTTGCTATCTTGGAAAAACCCTCGACAAACCATCGATAGTATCCTGCTAACCCCATAAAACTACGCACTTCTGTGACATTTGTTGGCACAGGCCATTCCATAATAGCCTCAACCTTGGCTGGATCCACGGCGATACCCTCGCTGGAAATGATATGCCCTAAGTAGTGAATCCTCGATTGGTAAAAAGAACATTTGGACAACTTCCCATACATTTTATGTTCTCGTAAACATTGTAGTACCAAGTGAAAGTGCTCATCATGCTCCTCTATCGTCTGAGGGTAGATCAAAATATTGTCAATGAATACTTGGACGAACTTGTCCAAGTACTTGCGGAACACCCCGTTCATTAATCTCATGAATACCCCTGGGGCGTTTGTCAGCCCAAATGGAAAAACAGTAAACTTGTAATGTCTAAATCTCGTCTTAAAGGCAGTCTTAGGGATGTCATCCTCCTTGATCCATAACTGGTGATATCCGGATCGTAAGTTGATCTTGGAGAACACCGTCGCACCCTTCATTTGATCGAATAGATCATCGATTCTTGGTAAGGGATACTGATTCTTGATCATAGCCTTGTTCAGTTGACGGTAGTCAATGCAAAGCCTCCATGATCCATCCTTCTTTCGTATGAAAATAACTGGTGCACCCCACGGTAACACACTAGGACGTATCAGTCCCATGTCCAACAACTCCTTTAGTTGCATTTTCAGCTCTTGCCGCTTTGGGGTCGACATCCAATAAGGCGTTCTTGCTATCGGTTCGGTTCCCGGTTTCAGGTCTATGGTAAACTCCAGTTCCCTCTTCCGGTGGAATCCTAGGTAACTCCTCTGGAAACACGTCCGCAAACTCCTTCACCAGCAGAAGGTGTTCTAGACCTTCCACTACTCCCTTTTCATTTAGTGCAAGGATCGCGTAAAGCTTGCACCCCTTGCGCATACTCTTCCGTAATGGTAAGGAAGAGACAAACCTCAGGGATACTCCCTGGTTTCGTCCTATGATCACCCGTCTAAGTCCTCCTTCATCGACCAAGCTCAACCTCTTTGTCTTATAGTTGAGTATCGCCTCATGCGATTCCAACCCAACCATACCAATCACGGCGTCATGAGATCCTAAGATCGTGACATACAAGTTGACCCTAGTGACAAACTCTCCCAGGTTAAGGGCATAGCCCATAACCCCTTCTCCATCCGTCTGTTTGGATTCTGAAGCCCTCTCTACAAAGCTAAACTCGTCCAGAACAACTGCCTTCTGGACGGCATCATGCAAGGTTTGAGGCATCAAAACATTTAATCCTTGCACGCAAGCTGTCGTTAAGGCCCAACACGAACTTGATGACCTTAAGCTTCTCAAAGTTAAGGTGCAGAGCTTACCAGAGCAGTGCCATAAAACGTGTCTCGTACTCGAGCACTGTATGACCTCCCTGTCGTAAGCGTTGAACTCATTGAGCGGACACTCAATGGATTCCCATGAAAAAAAAAATACCTCTCTTGGAACCGTTCCTCAAACAGTTCCCATGACACGTCTTTAACCGCCATGTTCAGCTGCGACAGGAGCGTCTTCCACCATAGAAGAGTGCTCCCCTTCAGTTGAAAGACTGCCATGCGGACTTTCATGTTGGAGGTATAATCGCGAAGTGCGAAGCACATCGCCATATTCTCCAATCATGCCTCGGCGGTTGCGTCATCCGGGGCACCAAAGAACTCAGGAAAATTTTACCTTCTCGAGTTCATTGTGAAAGCTACCTGTAACGGTCGGTGCACGTGGAAGAACCTCAGGGGGTGCCGGCGCCCTAGCCTCGCCTCTGTCCCAATGACTAATCAGAGCCTCGAACATGTGCTGAAAGGATCTCATCATCCCAATAACAACGCCAACTCCTATATGCTCCTGTTCGAGCACCCGTTCGCCTCCCTAGGGTTGAGACCCCTCAGGCGTGGATGCTACTGGAGGCATCATGCCTCCTCCCCTAGCACACGTCATCGGCCTCTGCGGCATTGTCTATCCATGATTACCTCCATGCACACAATCAACTCGATCAGCAACAATTAAACAATCTAATCCTGTCAACGAAAGCCGTAGCGAATCCCAAGTCACGGGTCGAACCGACTCTGATACCATATGTAACAACCCTCCTCGTTGCGACAACAACTCTTTAATAGGTGCAAATTTTTTTTTGTTTGAGATGTGTGCATGCAAGAAAAAGGGACAACAGGCTTGACTCTACCGCACCACTTGATGACCGACACCGACAAGACGCAACCACGATGATCGCAACCAGAAGGCTTAAGGCGCATGACAGGCGACTGCAAGCAATAACGATCACTGGGTTATGCACGGTACGAACATCAGGGAGAATCCATAGTAGTGGATTGTACTATTTCTGCACAGAAAAAAACAGGGCGTTTAATCTTAGTTCTCTGCTCCGAAGAGAGAGAAGGTCAGATAGGCTCCTGGCCGACTGCTCAGGCAGAAACTAGAAATCTTCGTCAGGTGTGTCACAAGAGTGGAAACCCTGCCTTTAAATGGCCCGAGACTCTTGATATGGCACTGGATTCCTTACACAGGAATGTCTCACACCCACCGCCTTATTTACTGAGTTTGCAAGGGGTGTCTACCTCCCGCCCAACGCAAGCAGACCAAGCAATGAAAAGATTACCACCAAGTACAATAAGGGTTAAGGGACGACAATCCTCATAGGAAAGCATAAGCTAGATACCACCTCAACAACTACCCAACCAGTAAACCTGGCTATAGATCCCTTCTAAGATCTAAATGGACGCCGATTACTGATCACTGAACCGTTCCAGGTTTATGTAGTTTTACGTCCTAAAGGCGGGTCATAAATCCATTTGCCGATTGCAGCTTTATGCTAGTATTGGATCAATTAAAAACTCAATTAATCAACATGCACCTATTAATTTAGCATTTAGAATCGGTCTACATTAAGGGTTGAACAAATTAAAAGCAAGATACCAGGTCATGATTACTTTAAACAACCCACATTTAATACATGCATAAAAAGAATAAATCCCTTATCTAGATAAATAACTAAAAGCATAAATCCTTTTATTAAATGAATTAGTAAAAGAATAAATCCTTTCTTAAATGGATATACAAAGAATGCCTCCTTTCTTTAAATAATATTTTAAAGAATAAACTCTTCTTAAATGATTAAATAAGGATACCTCATTTCCTTAAATAAGATAAGATGCATATCAATTTCCTTCCATTATACCTCCTTACATTCCATCATGAGATGATTCCTATAGTAATGCTACCTTAAACAACCCATCTTTACCACATTTGACAAGAGCAATTTAAATCCTTAATCACTTAACCTAGCACTAATCCATCACCTTAACTACCATGTATTTACCACAGTTGGCAACACCCTTGTATATTTAAATCAATTAATCTTAGCTTAAAACCATGATATTAAAACTACCCGATCTTCACCACGATTGACCATATCATTGCATAATTTTAATCATTTATCCTAGCATTAATCCAGCATATTGAACTGTCACGGGAAATTGTTAAATCATAACCAAATCTAGATATCAGTGATCCTTTCATAAACATTAATTCATCAATTGTTAAAAAGGTTAAGGAATCCTAAAGGACTAATCCTATTCAACATAGACGCACTGGTTTTGACTAAATAATTATAGCCTGTCCCTGGTACGCTCTAAAGGAAAGTAAATATATAAACATTTTCAATTACATAGCGATGAATAAAAACCCAATTGAATAACAATTAATATATTACCGCTGCGCAATATTAAAATTAGTATTACATTACCATAAGCAATAAAAAAAACTCAATTGAATAACAATTAATATATTACCGCTGCGCAATATTAGAATTTGTATTACATTACCATAAGCAATGAAAACCCAATTGAATAACAGTTAATATATTACCACTGCGCAATATTAGACTTTGTATTGCATTACCATAAACAATATCCTCGGCCTTAACATTACCCTAAGAATACATTTAGTATCGCTGGAATATTTATTATTCTCTAAACCATATCAATAATAACCTTCACCCATAAATTAATAGGAATTAATAAATCACTTGCAATTACCGAAGAGTAAATAAAACCAATTACAACATTAACATGTACCTTTAATATCCAACATCAACACACAATTCCCAGCTGTGAATCTTACTCCTACTTAACACTCTGTCATTCATCTACTCCCAGGGTTGCGTTAAGGGAGATTTACTAGTCTGCCACACCCAGGCGAAGTCTGACAGCAACCTAACGGTTCCCAAAAATATATAAATGAATTCTAGGGTTTCGCTGATCTGCCCCAGGTCCCGTGTTTGACATTCTAGGTTAAGTCTTGAGAACTAAAATGTAATAAAGAATTAGCCACCAAATCAACGCAATGAAATAAATACCTGGCTAACCAATAAACCGCACTTATTCACAGTAGCAGAACATTCGCCCGCTAAGGGTAAGGACACACAGGTATCGAACTCTGGCCCATTCTACAAGACACAAGGGTAATCAATTCCGCCCCATTAAACTAATGCGCAGAGGTAATATCGCATGCCCACGCAGAGGTGAGAGTAAAGATGGTTAATGGCTGTCAGCGACGTGCTCGAGGTGGAGACAGTCTGGAGGTTACAGGGCGCACTGTCAACGCTAAAATGCCAAACATTAAACTCGGGCCACACTGCAGCGAAACCACTCGGGAAAACCAGCTTGATGTTGTTTACTGTACATTTTTATTTCTTTGTTTTATGATTCTTTCATTCTTATTTAAGAGAAGGAACATGCTGGCAGTTGGGTATCAGTTCGCATATTTTAAGAGCCAGAAGCGTGGTTATAACACCCACTCAGTCATTCAAGTTAGAATCACAAAATCGGGGTCTTTTAACAGGCGCAGTCCATAATTACATGGCATTTACAGGGTCACTTACGGCATGGGTAGATACGAATTAAGTGGAAAAATCGTGGCCAACACAATGACGACTCAGTCGTTTTCTGTTTTACAATCCACCATGGCCAACAGGAAGCGCGAGAAATCAAAGAGGTAGTTAAAAAGAGCTCAAGTAATGTTGTCTGTGGGTAACCGCGAAAATCAAGTTGTGTAACGTGTTGCCCAACAATAATAAAGAGAGATCGAATAGTGTTGTCTCTTTTCCGTTTGGCGGTCCACCCAACAATCGTGCCAAGGCATTGGTAAGAAAACAATCACGCTCCGGTCAGCACAGCCGTCGTAGAGTATCACTGCTCCCTACGGAGGAAACTCAAGTTCAAGGAGCCATACGCTCAAACCCCAACATCAGGTAGACCCTGTGTCATTGCAGTGAGGGCAGTGGCATGAATTCGACTGATAAAAGCTTAAAGGTGGACTCGCAATAGACCCAGCGTGCACCCTGACTATCCAAAGGACCCAAGAACTACCGAGTGTAAGACTCATAAACAGAGGGCTGGAAATATGTACCAAATTTCCTAAAAGTGAAGGTAAACTATTTAATACAATTCAGATTGCGGAATATTCCAACTCCGACAGACATCTATTGGCATCTATTCACCCAAACAAACCCTGTACAAAAACGAAAATCCACTATACAAAAACAATCGCCCACTGAAACAAGACGAAACCCCATAGTAAAAGATTGCCCACGGTACAAAAAAAGCAAAAACCCCTGAAAAAGGAAACTGCCCACTGCATCTAAAAAAAAATACGAAACCCCACTGCACGAATTTCGCCCACTGTGCAAATCGAAAACCCCTTTGAAAGAGAAAAAAAATAAACGCCCAGTAAAAGAAAAAGGAGTAAACCCACTGAACAAAAATGCCATTATATATATGTAAACGCCCATAACAAATGCCCACTGTAACCATCGTAAACCTACTGGAAGAAGAAAACAAAAACCGCCCACGGCATGAAAACGAAATAGCATAATCCACAACAAATTCACCTGAACCCTTAACCCATAACAAAGATCTTCTGAAAACCCCCTTTTTCTTATAGAGTATGAAGGATGAGGAAACAACATTCCCCAACAATACAACCATAATCGCAGCAATAAATCACTATGCATTCTACTCTACTCAGTTCAGGAACATACCTTGGCCTTATTCATTTGCCGCAATGACTCCTGTGCTCCTGCCGCTCCCGCTCCGGCTTGCCGACCGCAATGAACTCACTGGTACCTCCCAGCCAAACACTAGGGGTACTCTTCTTCCCCCTCAGCCCCCCGAGCCGCAAAGGGGCCACACACAATCAGAGAGTAGCTAGCTTCTCAGCTCGCCTCCAAGGCTGAGCTACCACTCAAGTCTGTTGAGAATTCCCCAACTCCTACCAGAAATCAGTCCAGTCTCTAGTCTGGCAGCATAACCATACCAATCTGAAAAAAAGGTCCTTTTCTTTCCCCCTCTCCCTTTCTTTTATCCAATCTCAAACCCTAATTCCTCTTTTTCTTAG